>CAKNWT010199131.1:0-10687 GCA_932066315.1 Andricus coriarius | reverse complement strand
TTTATATTTTTCTCAAAAACACAAAAAAATCAAAGTTTTTTTTTTATTTGGTATAATTTTTTTTACATCAAATTTCTGAATGAAACAATATAATATAAATTATGGAGAGATGTTAGAAGTCAAGCTTTTTTACGTCCGGGAATAATGAATAAAGATTTTTATTTTTTTTATTTTCCTAATCCTCAAAAAATGGGATTGAAACAATATAATAAGAGATGTGGTGATTACTTTTAATATTTACCAGTTGATTAATTTCCTAATATCAGAATAGTACAAATTAAATATTGCTATAACTATCATCAAAATTACAATATATTAAATAAATTTTGTTTCATTAATAAATTATAAATGTCTATAAATGTTTTTTTTTTAATTAAAATGGTAATAGTTCGAGTAAGAAAATGAAAAGGGTGGGTTCTGTTACATCCTATCCCTTTTCCAACTCGAAGAATTACTAATAATTGCTATTTTTGCATTTTGATAACTATTTTTGTTAATTTACCTTGAAAATAGCATTTGCGAATATTTTCAAGGTTATATTCGTCATCAGCTTTTCAAATTACATTATTATATGTGGTTTTTACAGAAAGAAAATATGATCAATTATGAACGTGATTTTTACAGATTTTTAATTTTTTAAATTTTTTGGGTTTTATTGGGTCTACTTGTCGCGATTCTAATTTCGAAGCAGTACCAGTATAAAATCCACGCTTCAAAAAATTTTTGTTTTATTCTGGATGCTTTGAGTTTGTGGCTTCAAATTTATATGTTCCCAAATTAAAAAGAAAAAAAAATTATAGTGAAAAGCTGATTAATGACGACATTTTATAAGATCACTTTGTGATATTTAAACACCCATACGTTATTCAAAAATTAAAAATATGTCAAGATGAAAAATAAATTTAACAACTTCAAAATTTAGAGTCGAAGAAACAGTTTATTTCATGTTATTTACAATTTTAATTTTACTTTTTAGTATAATTTCAGAATGTTTACAAACATTCTAAAATTAATTTAAAATAATTTTCTGAATTATTAAAATTAGGTTCACATATAAGCCAGAAGAGTAAAAGTAGGAAGAATTTCTTCTTTACCATTTAAAACGTTTACAAACAAGGAAATATAGGTTATAATTAAGTACTCATCATTAAGCAGTGTTTGATTCAATTTAAAATACTGATTATAATATAGTTTTAAAATTCAAAAGCGTTTTTAATTATTTTGAAATTATGTTCAATTTTGACACCGTTTCTGTATTCATACTATGTAATCCTTTATACTTCAGGCTTGAAGCTCTGATAATTGACAACATTTAAATAAATAAATTGGGATTGTAATTGAGCTTTATTGCATTTTTTTTATATGGCGCGTTCCAGAAAGCATTCATATTTCATCGAGAAATAATTTTAAATATCAAGATTTAAAGCTTCAAAAAACATGTAATTTGAAGTGTGATTAAAATTTTTGTTATAACTCTATACCTTTAAAATTAGAAATTAATTTATTTTAATTTTTTATATTTCCAAATCAATCATTTCACAATTGTTATTTATACTTCAAAATTTGCTTTTGTATTGAATTATTTTCAAATATTCTCTTAACATTATTTTTTATAATTATCTTAAAACCTTTCTAAATCCTCAAAAACTTCAAGATATTATTTCAAAACCTTCAAAAATATACATTTTGTTTAAAAAATTTTTAATCTTTTCAAATTAATTTTTTTTCAATCTACTACAAAATTCTAAATATCTTTTTAAATTATTCGAGATTCCCCGAAAATACTTTTAAAAATCTTGCAAAAATAAAAAAAATTGTCTTAAAATGTTCCAGATTATTGTTTCACAATTTTGGAAATATTTTGTTCTTAATGTTTTTAAATTTTAAGTTCCTTCATTTGGATGTAGAAAAATTCCGAAAATTTGTTTGACCAAAAATTGCATTTGCACTCAATTCTCTTAAATTGAAATCATTTTCGACTTTGACGCATTCAAATTTGTACTCGAATGTTTCATAATTTGATTTTTTAATATTAAGCTTTAATACAAAATAGCAAAGCATTCAATCACTTTATTTACAAATTTTTTGTTTGAAAAATATGATTTTCGATTAAGTTAAAATTTGAATTCAAATCAATAAGAATTTCCACTGATTCACAGCGCAATCTTACTAACTCAAATATCAAAAAATGGGACACTAATTGATACCCCCTAGAGTTTTCACTAATAAACATTGATATTTCACTGATTCAAATTCGGAGAGTCTGTAGGTTAATTAAAAAAGTTAATTACTTAGAAGTACTCCCTAGTATATGAAATTTCGTAAAGTACCTTTAAATCCACTATTGACAATTTAAACAAGGCGCGAAAGTATACAAATTGAATTAATCATCGACATTCTGATTACCCTGAAGTGAGAAAATATTCACAGTAAAGTGTTTTCGAGGACTGTTATTTACGCAAAAGCATAGGAATAGTGAATTTCAAGTATCGGGTAAATTTAATATATCGAGCTCTCCAATTAGTACACATTCATTATTTTCGAGTCATATGTGTTTTCTCTTTTTTTAAAGCACGTTTTATGCGATGTTTCATAAGCCTCTTCGAAGGATATCGGTTATAATCGGAGAAGGCTAATTTGAATTGCAAGCCACTTTCCCACATTGAAAAAATCGTATCCAGACTTCTATTTACTGGAGTGTCGCACTCACACCAATTCTCGATATATTTCAATAACTCAATACAGAAATACACCTATGTGGTGAATATTCCTCTCAGAAATAAATTTAAGTACACACGCAACATAAAATCTTGCATAAATGTATATTTCATGCAAATATGTACACCAAAGATTTTACACAGGTTGATATTTCCCCCACAATTTTCAGTAAACAAAGAAATGCGAATGCATAATTCGCTAATTCGTCCAAGATTCTTTGCTCGAGTGTACGCTTTGTGGCAAAAATCTGTCAGATCAAGGGGCGCGGCAGACTCTTTAAACCTTTGAAGTACTAATCAGTATCGATCTGCACCCACCAAGGTTCTTGTTTTAAATTTTAATCACCACAACTCTTTCTTGACATTGAGATGAAATATTTGATATCTCAAAGCTTCTTCCATTCACATGTGAACTTTGAACTTTTTCTGGTAAAATAAAAATCATTGTATAATTTCATTTCATTCATCATAATAACACCAATCCGTGCAGCAGTAAAGTTTCTTAGATTCAAAATGTACATCAAGTATCAAAATTTAATGGATTTTATGAATAAGACTCATAGACATTTTGAAGAAAGGCGAAGCAAGAGATTAAATTTTAAATCCTAAAATTTGGTGTCGTAAGGGTATTGATAAGAATAATTTTCGATATTGATTCATTTACTCTGTTAACACTGAAGCTCTTCCTCCTCCTCTTCCTCTTAAAAAATGTATAACTTTGATTAATTTATAATTTATAATAGAAATTATTGAGTGCTTTTTTCTCTTGATATTTTTTTCTACCACCTAATTTGACAGTTTATTAGAATTAAACATTAAGACATCTTATAAAATGTTGTTTCCATTGAAGTGGTTTCAATTGAATGGAAATTCTATAGCTTGAATTGGAACATCAATTTCATATAATGTTAGATTGGCATAATAATTATTTTTTTCTGACTTTTGGATCATTCGAGACAGATGCAGTGTTGGGGAAGTTCCTCAAACAAAGAAACTACTTATAACTAGCTTGAAGCACCTTATTTACATATGGACACATGTGTTAAAAATGTAAAAAATTATAAAAATTGCCAAAAAATAAATCATCGCTGTTACTTTTCCGTTTACAAATAAAGAGTTTTCAATTGCAAGTCTACAAAATTGAAATAATTTCAATTTTAAATCTTCAAAATGGAAAATTTTCAATTTCACTCTGGAATTCCTTCGATTACTCTGGATTGTATATGTCTACTATGGATTACATAAAATTATGGTGGATTACTCTGCCTAATTCATACTTGAACGAATTTTTAACTAAAAAAGATTACTTTTTATCAAAATTCTTAAAATTTTCAAGAAAATAGATAAACTTTCAACAAAATACTTCAATTTTCAACGAAGTGGTTGAATTTTCAACTAAAAAATATCAATTTTCTACCAAACAGTTGAATTCTCAAATAAAAAAGATCTATTTTCCACCGAAAATGAAATACTTGAATTTTATTTGAAAAACTAATTATAAACCAAGAAAAAAACGAACTTTCAACAAATTAGATAAATTTTCAATCGAAAATTTAGTCAAGTTTTCTAATTTGTTGAATTTGCTACAAAATACATAAATTTTTAATTAAAATATATGAATTCTCAACAAAAAATGTAATAGTTTATGTTTCAACCAAAACTTTTTTTAATGTTAAATAAAAAACAGTTAGAGTTAACCAAAAAAGGCGAATTTTCAACATAATAGATGAATCCTTAGTCAAAAAGACGAATTTTTAACAAAACAGTTAACTTTTCAATAGAAAAGGATACTTTTTAACAAAATTGTTTAATTTTTTTCAACAAAAATAAGGAATTTTTAACCAAGAATATTAATGTTTAACCAAATAAATGAATTTTCAACCTAATGCTTGAATTTTCCACTTGAAATAATTTGCATTAAAAAAGATTAAAAATTAAAAATAACCGAATTTTCAACAATAGAAGCTAATTTTCAACAATTAAGTTAAATTTTTAATATAGGAAATGAATTTTTTCACCAAAATAGTTGAATTTTCAACATAAAAGACGAGTTCACAAAAAAACAGTTGAATTTTTCACCAAAAATTACTTTTCATAAAAGTGTTGAATTTCCTATAAGTGAATTAAATTTTGAATGAATAATTAAATTTTCAACCAAAATCATACATTTCCAATGAAGAAGATAAATTTTCAAGAAAACATATCAATTTTGAACCAATAATATAATAGTTCAATTTTTAGGTAATATAATTAACTTTCAACAAAAAGAAAACAACAAATTTTCAACAAAATAGTTCAAAGCTATTTCATTTACCTGTTTGAATTAATCCAAATTACGTGGATTACTGTGGATTTTCTAAATTACTTCGAATTATGGATTGCTCTACATTATAGGAGAATTAATTTTGATTTCAAATGGATTACTTGGATAACCTAAATTACTTTGAATCTTTTGGATTACAAGTGGATTTCCCTAGATTATCCGGATTACAAGAAGATTACCTGGATTAGAGTTCCATTACAAGTGGATTACCCGAATTACTCCAAATTACGTGAATTACTAAATTACTTTGAAATATCTGGATTACAAAAAGTGGATTACTCTAGATTATAGGGGGATGAATCTCGATTGCACTTGGAGTATTATGGATTACAAGGGGATTACTTCGTATTAGAGCTGAATTGCAAGTGGATTACCTGAATTACTCCGAATTACGTGGATTACTGAGAATTACAAGTTGATTATTCTAGGCTATAGGTGGATTAATCTCGATTAAAGTGGATTATTTTGATCACTTGAATTACTCAGAATTTTTTTGGATTACAAGTGGACCATCATGGATTAGAATTGTGCTACAAGTGGATTATCTAAATCACTCCGAATTATCACGATTACGAGTGGATTACTCCGGCCTACAAGGGGATTCGTCCGAATCAATTGAATTACTCTAGATTAAAAGGGGATTACTTCGTATTGCACTGCATTACGTGGATTACGCCAGATTACCACTTCGGCTAACCGAGCGGTCCAGCGGACTACCAGTTGTTTCCCCCTCGTTTCGGAATAAACACCTTGCTTGAATTTTAATTGGCTTCATTATCCGCAGTAGGGTGTTTCTGAGCATTTCGCAATATTGTCAAATTAGGAAGATCTTACGTCACAAAAAAAAAAGAAAATAGTCTTACATAGAAAAAAGGAATGTGAGAGAGAATACGAAAGGGTGTAAAAAAAGAGGGGAAAAGCTAGGAAATGAAAAAGAGGTGCGTGCGTTTATCAAGCGCTGATAGGCAATCTAGCTGATTGCCAGCTTCAAACAGACCGAGAGGCATTCTATAGAAAGGTACAACTTGATTCGTGCTCAGATCCCTGAATTCTGAAACAATACGATTCCTGAGTTTTGTTTCATATCCTTCCGTATACACAAAACTTCAGGACGTTTCATGACCACTCTCAAATGCTCTTTCCCCTATTCTCCTGCGTTTCCCCTATTTTTTCAATTCCCCTTTTTTCACTATTCTCGAAAAACTTCCCCTTTTTCCCCGTCTCTTTAAAAAAATACGATATTTGAAAATACAATTTTTTGTTTTACATCTACAAAATTATTCTATTCAAAACTTGAATATGCTATCGCGAGGAGTGAAAGCTTTTTATGAACTTACAGAATAATCTATTATAGCTAATTTAACTTTTTTTAATTTGACTTAATTGAAAGTACATTATTTAGGATTTGAATTAAAACGTTAAGGGTAAAATAGTTGTTTCTTGAATCTATGCAAATTAAATATTTTGGAAATTAACTATAATAAAGTATGATGGTCTCTCTGACCATATTTAAGATTCTTTAGTTTAAATCTGAATAACGATTAATTGTGTTAGACATATTATAATTATTATTGTTTGATTGGACTAAAATTCAAACGAAAATTACAGGATTTAAAAACTGATCTTAATGTCATTTTTCGATTGGACACAAATTTAATAAGTTCTTCAATTGAAAGAATTTTCAAAAATACAAACATTTTAAAAATACGAATAAAAAATTGAGCAGTTTTTAATATGAAGCACTTACATGTACAGTAAAGTTTAGCATTTTTAAATTTCAAGTAGATTTTTGATTATTTCAAAAAAAAGAAACTTTTCAAAAATTAAGAAAGGCTTCAAGAAAGTACACTTTTTAAATTAAGATTCATGGGAAATTTTCAAGTAAATTTTGATTTTGAAAAATAAATTTTATGAAAAAATTGAAACAGATTTCAAAGCTTTTCAAATGATTTCCTACAATTTCGAAAATAACTTAAGAAGATTTTGAAGCAAAATTTAAAAATTTGGTAAAATTACAAACTTATAGAAAACATTAAGTAAGCCTTAGAGATATTTGGGAGTTGTCAAACAATTCGAGAATAATTGAAATCCTGTAAATATTTCAAATTTTTTCTTAAAATGTAGATTTTTAAAAACTTTGAAAAAAAGGTTTTTGTGAATTTTGAAAGGTTTCAAGGATTGAAAAAATTGTCATGGGATTTGAGCAAAATTGATATCGAAAAAGAATTGATAACATATTTGTAAATTTGCCTAAAACTTCTAAAAGTTCTAAATATCTTTCAAACCAACTCGAATTTTTTGTTATATATTTTAAAATCCTCTAAAATAATAATAATATTTTCTCATATCTCAGTATATAATTCAACCTCGAATTCAAGTGTTTAAAAACTTTCGACAAAATAGTTATTTGAAATTTTTATTTTGTATTAGAAATTATTTTTCCCCTTGAATCGAAAAACTACATTCACGTATATTGCGCGATTGATAATGCAAATTATTTAAATTAAATTAATATATAAAATTTTTATTAGTATCAAACGTTATATTTTTTTAATTGCTTTCTTGTTCCCGAAGATGCCGAATTTTCAATTTCAATGAATTTATTAGTTTCCAAGATATTAAAATGCATTTAATGTTACAGATAATTCTAGGATAATCAATTCTTCGAAAAAATTAAGTCACGATGCTGGAAAGTGGATTTTGGATAGTAAAAGGAGTCTGAGTGGATGGGAAAGGCGATTTTTTTTATTATTTATTGTTAATTGTTGATTTTTTCTCTATTATTGCTTATTGATATTTGATTTTTATTGTCAATTGATAATTTTGCATAGGTCATAGAAGGTTTTTATATACTTCTATACATATATTTCATCAAAACAAATAAATTTCATACTTATAATATCAGTGCACTTCAGAAATTCAGAATTTTTCATTTTATAAACGTTAAACAAATTGATAAATCTGTATATATCAAACCTCTACATTGCATCAATCGATTTGTCTCATTAAAACGAATGAAGCAGGTACTTAAAATATTTCTATAATCCAAAAATCTATAAAAAAAATTTTCTCTTACATACGTTAGAAAAATTTACAAATTTTTTTATATTATAAGTTCATTTGGTCATAGAATGGTTCTAAATATATCAATCGATTCATCTTGTCAACAAGAACAAATTTGGTACTTATTATTTTCCCTGGTGAATTATATCAACTAAATACCACCCCATGTTTGAAAAATGTAATTTTACAGAGATTTACAGACAAGAATAGTTCGGAAATGAAAAAATTATACATTGAATACTGTGAATTTCAGATTTAAAATGTAACAATTACAAAATATTTAAAATCTAATTTGTTAATATTTAGACAAAGCCTAAGAATATTAAAATAAGCCACCAAAAATACACCTGAAGAATTCCAATCTATCCACTTAAATTACCAATTTAATTTGATGTAAAAATTAAAATGCTTCTAAAATAAAGAACTTCCGCCCTTTTGCTTCCAGTTAATTTGTTGTGACTAGAAATCGCGCTAAAATATTCTTAAAGCTCGATCGCAAGGCAGAAGAGACGTTAATATTTTTATTCAAAGGAGATTCTGATGTAGGATAATTAATTATTCGAGGCGTCTAGAATTTGATCGAAGGTCGATCGATCTAATTACGTTCTATTATTTCGGAAGGAACGGCATTTGTTCTTGGCAGCTTCTGGTGGGGTCCTCCGAGGTATGTGCTCTCGTCTTTAAGTCTACCCTCAAGATTTAAGACAAATAATAAATAAAAAAAAAGTATGCATGAAGCGCGCTAAATGCGCGCACTGTAAGACGAGGTGCCAGAGTGACGTTTGAATGGAAGGGCAGATCCTTTGTACCGTGCTCGGTAATCCGATACCTGAAAATCGTTCTCAAAATCTACTTATTCCAACATACGAATTCTCAATTTGCTGATCCAGATTCCTTGAGGTTAAACGAAAATATCTAAAAAATAGTTGGAAAGGTTATAACTTTTGATTTTGACATATTTTCAAGATTCAACTTCAACTCTTGGCGAAATGTAGGGAAATAATGATGAAAGTTTGGAAGCCATGCACAATGAACTTTGAAATCTCCTCTTTAAAATGAGCCTAAGAAACTGTAAAAATGTTCAATGGTTCTCGAATTATCATCAAAAATGTAAAGGCGTGCGCAAGACGAAAATAGCTCGTTCGAGCAGCATGCAGCCTTTGGCAATGCTCGGGAGCGATTTTTGTCTTGCGCACGCTTCTACATTTTTCATGATAATTCCCAAACCAGTAAACAGTTTTTAAATTTTCTGGGCTCATTTTAAAGAGGAGATTTCAAGACTCATTTTGCATGACTTTTTAATTTCTATCATCATTTTCGTAGATTTTATCGAGAGTCGAATTTAAATTTTGAAAATTGGCCAAAATCAGAAATTAGTCCGCTCTTCCTCATTCCCTTAAACAGTATCTATTCATTAAACATACTTCAAATATAGTTTGTTCTACACGGAATTAACTACCATTTCTAACGATTTTACTTAGAAATTATTCAATCCTTTTTTGTTTTGAAGATATCCCACGGAAGTGCATGTTTTATATCGCCAGATTATTAGGTGTCCTCTTACTCCTGGACGGTTCTGTAATTTTTACTTGTACCCACCAAAGTTGTTACTCATGATTATAAAAAAAAATTAGATCAACTATCCTGGGGATATTTACATACTCAAATTTATTTAAATTCATCCAACTCTTTTTAGTTCAAGGCTGGATAAAAATTGCAGCAATTTAATCTCATTGTGCAATTGTAGTTTTATTTTTGTGTCCATTGTGTTGACGTGCATAAATCGTTGGAAAATTGACTCCTTGATGTGCATTCAGAAAGTTTAAATTAGAAACGAGCACGGTTGAGAACAGTTTGCTGGTGAGCGGCCATTTTTACGTTTTGTGGAGGCTCTTTGTATTTTGGTGAGACATTGCAGGTCTGCCCAACACTCAACTCATTATACCACTAATTATTCACAACGCTAGGGATTATTCTGATAAAAATACTCAATTCCCACAGTGTACCCTCTACTCTTCTTTTTTTTTCTTTTTTTTTCTCTATCCCTCTCTGAGACCTCGTTTCTCTGTCGAGCTTATCTAATGCCAGCCTCATTGAAAGAAACAATTAACCGTAATTTTCTTTTTATAATGAAAGTCTCTTCAATGTGATTGGTATATATCGAGACTGGCTGCTACTATCGACTTGCTATAAAGCATTGAAAAAACATTTCAGTTCTCGCATAATAGGTAATTGATTTTAGTCGAGAAATTTCAATGAACGAATTGAAACGTTTTCAACTCAGGAAGTGGATAACGAAGAGAAAGATAGGAAATTTTGTCGTGGGGTAGATTTGTGTCAATTTATAATCGAGATTGACAATCAGTACTGATGAAGTTATCATAAAAATGCGATGTAGAAAAGTTATAATCAATTATATTTGAATGGAGGAAATATTCTTTACTGAGAGGGATTTTTTAATCAAATGTTAAGACCGATTTTATATGAAATCGTGCAGTCTGACCCTGGTGATGTCACGGAATTATTTTGGGCTCAAATATATTGTTTTATATAAGTAAAATATGAGACACGTATCCTTTTTTTT
>CAKNWT010199121.1:0-13822 GCA_932066315.1 Andricus coriarius | reverse complement strand
ACGCTAGGCAGTAGGCGCTAGGTTCGTAGGTAGGCGTGGCCTAATATATCTTTAGTAAGAGTACGCATACCCAAAAAGCAAGAGTTTCTTACAACCATAGCAAGGCGAAGTTCATACTATTCTCGTAAGGCACAACTGCTCTAAAAGCATGAAATTTTGTATGAGTAGTACTCTTACTATTATAGGTTGATTTTTTTCTCCGTGTAGGCACGTTGATTTCGCAACGATTGAATCGAAACGTGCTGAAGCTCTGGGTGTTGTTGGCACCACTGAGTATGCATACGCGCCATAAAGCCTCGGTGAACAGGGACAATGCTGACATCGTAGCAGTCTAGCAAGTCATGGTCGAGTTGATTCGTCCACTCAATGTGGGCGTTTCGCCGATTCGTCGTCGTATTTCCATCTAAATTATTTTCAGCACCCCGAACTCTAGGATTATCGGCATTGTTCGTCTACCCATTGTCGGGTGCTCTGCGCGTTCGATCGTTTTGAACCGCATTTACAACTTTTGGGTGTTTTGGTGGCGTCATTGTTGTTTCCACGAGCAGCTAGGGAAAGGGTTCGTCTATCCTTGTAGAGCCCCGCATGCAAGGATAAGGCTGCATACTCTTAGAGGTCGCCCGGTATCCCAGAGTCACCGTTTAAGACACCTCACCCAGGTGCCATTCAGTTTTCGGCACGATTGTCACGCCTCCGCTTAGGGGTTATTCCTTCGGGACCATCCCTGGACAATTGTCCGCGACTGCTTATTAATTATTGTAACCATATTCAGCAGAAACCCTTGGTACAGGGACCCTCTCTCCGCAACCCTAGGACGCGTTCGGTGGCTTCCCTGGGAGCTTGATAATATTCGCGACTGATCATTTCTTTTTTTTTAGTTAAGATAAAGTAACTGTTTCAGCTAAAAGTATTTGTAACATCAGTACGTAAAGTACTCGTTAATTACTAGTAATTTTGCGTACATTTTTCTTTACATTTCCATACATTTCCGAATTTATTTTTCTAAAATTTCGGGTAAGTTTCCATAAATTTTCATATATTTTGATTTTTATTTCTATATGTTATTTTAAATTTAATAACTTCCCAGACAACTCGTCTTAACAGTGAGCCTTTAAAACTGTACAGAGAAAATTTCTATGAAAAATGCTTCCGAATCAATCGTTTTCACAGGCTCGAAATTCCATTCGGTACCTATAGCTAAATTAAAAAAAAAAATTAAAAAATTGTAGCAATTTTTGTCGGCTCATGCCATATTTGGGTGTCTTGACCCTTTGCTATAATATCGACGCTTAAATTCCTGAGAATCACCCATATGAAATATTGTAATTTTTTATTAGACACTGAATGATAATCAGTTTAAAATAGATTCATTTTCACTGTTTTCAAAATAAAGAGCTCTCAAATTTTAAAAAAGCTCCCAATTTGCATTTTTGAGTTTGTACTGATTTCCTAAATTGAAAGATGACAATATGTTAAAAATTAAATTAAATTCCAAATTGCACGGTATCTAACTTACATAATTTGAAAGTTTACTATTTCCAAATTGAAAGCTTTAACATTTTAATGGCTTATAAATTCAAATTGTTTAACATTATTTAAGAATTCTACATGATGGCTTTCAAAGTTTGATTTTAATTTAATCAATTCGAAATTTTTTCCACTTTGTGGCCTTTGACAACTTACCGTTTTTAAGCTTTGCATTTAAATTTTTGATTTTAAAAACTCAACAAACTATTTAAATAAAATAAAAAGTTCAGAGAGACCTACTTACAATAAAATTGTAAAAACAATAAAAATTTTCAAAAATAAAAGAAATACAAATTGGAATAAAGTAATGAAATGGTAATTTATATAAAAATCCTAATTATTTTTTAAGTTGTATTCGAACTTTAAGCGTACGGACCTGATAAAAGTAAGTGGGAGCTGGAAAAGGGAAGGTGCGTGGCTTGCGCCCGGACATACAGACACTACCTTTAAAAATTGAAAATTTCCGGATTTTACAGATGTCATAAATAAAATATTTCCAGTTTAGCAAAGTTCCAAGTTAAGAGTTTTCGAAACTTCATTATAAAATCATTAAAAACTGTACAACTTTAAATTTTAAAAAGCCCTAATAGTTAAACAATTTAATTTAACAGTGTTTAAAATTAAAAATAAAAGCATGCAGCATATAAAGATTGAAAGTTGTTTTGAAAACAGCACAGGTGTGCTGGAAACAGATTGTTATATTAAAAGACGATTCGAAATACAGAACCGCCTTTGACGGTCAGGTTTTGATTAAGTTAATAGTTCTCTAATTATCATAATTGCTTCAATGAACCGCGGCGCAAATTACCGTGCCGAAGAATGTTAATGCACCCTTCGACGAGCCGATCACAACAAATGAGACGCTGCGATGCGTCTGCTATGTAATTAATTAAACCACGAATCATGATTACAGGACACTTAAGAAATTGTTGCAAAAATAAAATGAAATTAAGTCACTGCAATGGCAAATTTAGGTCTCTCATTTTTCCACCAATATCAAATCACGATTTTCAACAACAAATATAATACTTAATCCTCTATATCAGCTCTAGTTTTTAAATTATAATCCCTCATCATGATCTTCAAGGTGATATCGGCCTTTCCCCTTTACCTGATAGAATCTCATAAGAAAAATAAAATTGAAATTTATTTGTAATTTTAAATCCAGTATTTGTTAGATAACAATTTTAGTTGCAAGCCAAATTTAGTTTTAGGACGGGCGAGGAGCACATGGAGAGCCCCTCTGGCGGTCAAGCTATAAAGCCTATTGTGCCACTGCAAGACAAATTGAAATAAAGAGCCTTTTAAATAGAGATATTTAAATATATATTACTTCAATGAAGGTATTAGTTTGTATAAAAGATTAACTTTTCATTTTATTACTTCCTTTATAAAAGTCAACCATAATTTTCCCTTTTCATTATTTTGTTTGCAACTTCTGTTTCAGGCGTTTTTCTTAAAAGTTTTTTTTTACGTTTTAAACTAGCTTGATCAAGTACTTTATTTTCCTGGAAGTACTAAAACGTCGATATACATTGCCGAGCACCATTGCGTTGGAAAATGAGGAAACAGGGGAGGAATGAAACTCCGCGCGTAATTAAAGCAGAAAACGGGACGAAAGAAACCAAGAGGGACAAAGTACGGATCCTTTAGAACTCCCTCGTTCTGTCTCACCCAGCCACGTGTCGTCAAAATTTGAAAGGGACGGCCATATCGACTTTTATCCATAAAGGTATTTCAGAAAAGCTAGAAATTAGATAGCTTACTTAATTAAAATGTAGAAACTTCGGTGTATAAAAATTACAGTAAGTATCGTAAAATGGGATTAAGCGGTACGTGCGTAGAGGAAACCAGCTCACCAGCAACTTTATTTCTTATAAGATTTAAGATTATTATTAAGATTAAGATCTTTTATAATTAATTATCTCTTTCTCTGAATAACATTGTGCCTGAACCAACTTTAAATGCAAGGTCATAGCACATCCATTTTTTTTGAGTTCGATTAAGAGGCTTAGAAATAGTGTAAGAAACAAAAATTGAGTCAAATCCCCGCAACCGTTTTTGAGAAATGTTTTTGTATAGGTTGAAAATTAAAAAATTTCAAAAAAATGTGATGCGTTTTCATTTTTTTCACTTTATTAACGAAATATGGTAAATAAATATAATATCAGTGCATATCAATACTGAAACAAAAAATAATTTATTTTTACAGATGTCGGGCATTGTATTCTTGTACAGCCCAGGTCGTTTTAAAATCCGAATGGACAGATTCCATGGCTTGTTCACTGTAAAATCCAAGGTCTTTTTTAACTTTGCGACAAAAATAAAGGATATGAAAAAATCCGCGTGAACTTTAGGTCTAATTGAAATTTGGAAATCACGGTAACTTCGCTGAAACTCAGATATACAATCTACGTCTTTCGGGTTTAATGTTGAAGAAAAACAAGAATCAACTACGGATTACAGTCTTAAAGTACCTTACATATTTTAAACAACCAATGCTACATATTCCACGCAACAAGTCGATTTTTTCTAACAGCAATTTGCAAGAATTGCCTGCGAACGCTGGACTCCCATGTACAAACTCGCTAGTAACATTATACAGATCCTAGCCCATTGGAGACTCTCATCTTCGAATTCCGTCAACATGTATTTGCATTTGTATTCATTTAAGAAAAGTTCTTAGCGCTAAATAGCCCTATAAGGAACAGGTGATACATATTACAATTGAAATGCGACGGCGATCGATTTGACGATTGAAATCAAAAATAGGTATTAAACAAGAGTAAAGAAATAAACTATAATACACACAATTAAATGCGGACTATCAACAGAAGGATACGATAAATATACATACGCAAATATACATACTTAAAAGTAAATACGCATTCATACACATACTCATATATATCTTTAATTAAGAATTGAAGTGTCTCTAATGTGTGATTTCGAGGGTAGGATTAGATGTGTTAAATAAGTAACCAAGAAGGAATTTTCTAAAGTGAAATTGTGAAGGTGAATTTCTAATGGTTATAGGTAGTTTGTTCCGAAGGCGAGCACCACGAATAACAAAAGACCTTTGCATTTTACACGTGCGGTGTGACTGCATTTTTAGTAACGTTTTTCCTTTCACAGAGTTTGGAATGTGTTGATTGATCATTGTCAATAAAATGGAACAGGTGAAGAAGATAGTGCGGAGCTTCATTACTGATAAAGCAAATTACCCATACAAAAGGGTCTACTTTTAATGTGTTCATACATTTTGTTCACAACCCCGAGCATCGAATGTAGTTCTGATGCTGGAACTATTTCTAATATTTCTGTGTTAGCGTTTTCTGAGAAAATTATAGAAGTATTTGTACAATTTTTATACATCTTCGCAGATGATGTTTTACTTCCACTGGCTTGCCACGCAAAAAAATGTTCCTGCAATTTCCAACAGTTCTGTATTCCCCACACACGTTTAATTCATCTTTTGATGCAGTACACCATGTGCAAGGCAAACTGCTTGCGAAGTTACTGTGATTTGGAAATTTCAATTACACCTAAAGTTCACGCGGTTTTTTTCATGTCTCTGATTTTTCTCGTAAAGTTGAAAAAGGCCTTGAATTTTACAGTGAACAAGCCATGGAATCTGTCCATTCGGATTTTAAAACGACCTGCTGGGCTAAATATAAAGTTCCGAGCACACGCCCTCATTACGCAAGTAACTTACTAAAAGTTATACAAGAATACAATGCCCGACATGTGGGGATTTGACTCAAATTTTTTTGCACACTATTTCTAAGCCCCTTAAACGAACCAAAAAACATGCATGTGCTATGACCTTGCATTTAAAGTTGGTTCAGGCACATCGTATATTGTAAGATAAGCGATTGTTTTCTTTTTACCAAATGTTAAACCTAAATCTTGTTTGGTGTAGTTTTGTTAGTTATAACGAATAAAAAATGCATTCGTATAAGATTTTTAGTTTTGGAAACTTTGATTGGTTATGTAAAAAAACTTATGAAGAACATGACTTTCAGAAGTTTATAGAAATTTAGTGCAATGGATCATATTTTCTAGAACCCGAACAAGATTTATGCAAGATTTGACTTTGGTATCAAAAAACGTTTTATACAAAAACTATTGAAATTAGCCAATTTTTCACTCCGAATACAGATTCGATTCAAGACTGGAATAGACCCTAATTATCTAAAAAAAGATGTAATTCTGATATTTTTTGAGTAAAATGAGCATCGGAATCGTTAAAATTGTAATTATTTTCATTCTTCTTTCTTCTTCTTCCTTATTCGGACGGCTCAAACGTTTTAGGTTTCCAAATTTTAAAATTTTGAAGCACTAAATTAAAAAGTTCGAACATTACAAATATTGGGACTCCATTTTTTATAAACTGAATATTATAATATTTGAAGTTTATAATGAAACTGAGTAAGAATTAAAAGTTTATTGTTTCAGTAATACCAAGAATTTCAAATTTTGATGATTTCCAGAGTGAGGTTGATCAAATTTAAACTTTCTCCACAACAATCTTTCTAATTTCAATGACTTTATAATACAATGTTTAAAATTTTGGATCTTTCAACACTGTATTAGCTGATAGCTTTCAAATGTAGGTGATTTCTTAATTATAGGTCTTTAAATATGGACACTTTTCTCTTAAGCATCTTTCAAATTTTTATTTGCACAAACTAACCAATTTGAAGTGATCAGTTTCTAATTTTTATTTTCAATCGACTACATTCATTTCAAATTATGTAGATTTTACACTTCAAGTTGCAGAATCTCTCAGCGACGAAATATGTTGTTTATTATAAAAAATTAGGCGACACGTATTTTTCGAGTGTCGTTCTGTTTTGAAATCCATGCGAAAATTCATATTCGGCAATATTTTAAGTGTGTCCAATTTTTATTGTTGTTGTTAAAATCGATTCGGTAGTTTTAAAATAGCAGTCATTTCAAGAAACTATAGGGCTAATTTGACCCAGTGTTGTAGTGCATGAAACTCTAGAGAGGTGTGTAGTCGAATGGTTAAGACTTAAGTTTTCACATTTTTATTATCAGCAAATCTCGGAGATCTCTAAATTAGGAACTTTAAAATTTGTATCGTTTACAACTTGAAAGCTTTATAAACTTGTTATGTTTTTCATGTTATCAAAATTTACATGGTTTTAAAATTGATAAATAAATTTTAGATGTTGACAGAATTTCTTTTGAATTTCAACCTATGTGAAACCTATTTCATTTAAAACTTTAATCGTTTTCAGTTCAAATCTTTGAAATTGCGATCATTTTCATATTAATATCATTCAGTTATAAAATGTTTAGCTTCGTCTTATTATTCATTGAATTCTTGCATTAATAGCAGAACAGCAGAACTGGTATTTAATTAATTATCATATACATATTAGATATAAAATTATTATATATCTTGTTTTCAAAATATCATCTTCTTTTCATCTTATCAAAATTCAAAAAGGTTACTTCTGACATAATCGCGATTTTTTTTTTGTTGGCTGGAGGTTTTGTAAGAAAACTTCCTATTTACAATAGAAACTATCAGAATTTGCAATATTTTTTGAATTTTTTTAAAATGTAGAGAAACACCAATTTACCTATAATTATTCTTAAAAGCGGAACTTAATAATATACTATATAACTTCATTTAGAGATATCGTCTTCTTTCCATTGTAAGAAGAGGAACAGATATGTCTTCCGATAATATCATCGATTTGCCATCCGATCCACTGGCATATCCACCGATTTACCGTTTTTCTTTTTTGGCTTGATGTTTTGTGAGAGGACTTTTCCAGACGGAAACCCGTCCCTGATTTTTTCCTTTTCTCGAGTGAATCCACATCCCACATACACATTTCGAGTCGTTATATACGCAAAAGAATATCTATCGCCTGGAGTCATGCTATCTCGCTTTCGTAGCTAGCGCCGGCTTAGCATTCCTTTCAATCTCTGAATCCTTTCACTTTTTAACCCAGTTCCATTGTTAGGCGGTGACTGACCGTCACCGTCACGTCGACTGACTATTTCTAATTATCCACTTGTCGTTGGCGATCGCATTCCACTTTTGCAGCCGGTGCATTCGGCTCCACGTCCTTGGTAAATTCCTGCGAACGGAAGCTTCATTGACGCTGCATCAGGATCCAGAGTAGGATAATTATGACAACGTTACAGCCCCCGAAGCTATAAAGCTGATGGCGAGGATTCACACCTCGTATTTAGAAAAATTCGGAAGCGCTCATACCACTCGGTTTCATAATCAGTCTTCAGGAGCTTCAATCTTCACTTCTTATTAAAACCTCCTAGATGCTGGTATATGGCACATGTGAACCTTAATCCTATCAATAAAAAAACATTACAGATTGAAGTAATCAAATACCAGTCAGCTTTTTAATCAAACGCGTTAAATCAGAATCTTCAATTCTTCATCAACCGAAAATCAATCGAAAAGAGACACTTGTTTATTGACCAACAAGCTTCCCTTGAATTTTGGTTATTTACCACCGATGTCATTAATCATGTTCTGTACCTGCTTCTGGTGACGTTTAATCGACGAGCCGGAATCCCAAACCATAAATAATTCTGCAGTCGCTATTCGTTCAACCACTGTGGATAAATCTGCATTAGAAATTGTACATAGTTCTGAAATGCAAATCTCCTCAAATTGATTCCGGAACTCATATAAAAAAAGTTATAGGAAAATCAGTATTGGCCAATAATGATTTTCCTATCATTTTTTCGCAATCATTGGAAATTATTATAGGAATTATTGTAGAAAATTCAGTATAAGAATAAATAATATTAAACTATTGAAAAAATTATTGCAAAATGTAGAGAAACTATAAGTAAATGATTTATTTTGGACCACTGATATGAAAGTGCATAAAAATCTTTATATTTATCAGAATTATTAACAATGCATCAAATCAAATCAAAAATTAATTTGTGAATATCACCCCCATAAGTCTGTTTTTGTAGAGTACCAAAAAACTCCCATAAGTGAAAAATTGGGTTTCCAACACATAAGGTAGTACTTTATTTTGATAATTGGATGTTTAAATAATTTATTATTGTTCATACCAATTTTCTCTTAGAATAGAGCTAGAAAGTTTCGGTTTTTTCCGAATTTTTCAAGTTTTTGAACAGTTTTAGCGAAAGCGAGGAAATCGTCAATTAAATTTGACAGAAATAATTGTTTAAACCATTTATTATTATTTATAACAATATTCTCTTAGAATAGTGCGAGAAAGGTGCAGTTTTTCTAAAATTTTGCACTTTTTGTCCACTTTTCAATTAGAGTTAGGTAATAATTTAAGTTAATTAACCTAATTGTTAAACAATTTATTATTATTTCTAATAATATTCTCTTGGAATAATGGTAGAAAAATACGTTTTTGGTAATATTTAATTTTTTGCCCACTCTTCACTCAAAGCGAAGTAATAATTAATGTAATTTAACACACCTAATTGTTTAAACAAATGATTATTGTTTATAACTACTTTATGCTATGATAGTGCTAGATAGTTGCGGTTTTTTCTGAAATTTTAATATTTTTTTCCACTTTTCACTCGGCGCGAAATAATAATTAAAACAATTCAACAAACATAATTGTTTAAAAAATTCATCTTGGCTTAGCTTATTATTTATTACATTCATTATAGTATTCTAGTAATACCTGAAAGTTGCATGTTTTTCTGAAATTCTTAGCTTTTCTTTGACTGCTTAGTTAGGAACAAATAATAAATATTAATATTAATTTAAACATGAAGGCTCTCAGTAATTACTTTTGAAATATTTGTTTTGATTCAGAAAAAAATTCACAGGAAAGAAAGAGATTGTTTAAAACATGATTCTCTCTAATGTTTATTTATTATTTGGTCATATCTAAAAAGCCTAAGCAAAGTTAGAAATTCCGGAAAAAACCGTAACATTCTATCAATAATCTAGGAGAAAATAATAATAAACAATAATACATTGTTTAAACAACTATGTTCATTGCATTAATTATTACCTCTCTAAGTAAAAAGTAGACAAAAATTAAATTTTTTTAGGAAAACTGCGCATATCTAGCATTAATATTGGAAAAGATAGTTATAAACAATAATAATTTGTTTAAACAATTAGTTTCGCTAGATTTCATTAATCATTGCCTCACTCTAAGTGAAAAGTGGAGAAAAAGTTGAAAATTTCAGAACCTTCTAACATTATTGAAAGACAATTATTAAAAACAATAATAAATTATATAAACAATTTTTTTTGTAATTTCAAGTGAAAAGTGGACAAATAATGGAAAATTTGAGAAAAAACTGCAATTTTCCAGCATTATTCTGAGAGAATGGTATTACAAATAATAATAAATAGTTTAAAACATTAATTATGTTAAGCTTAATTAATTATTGTCTCACACTTACTAAAAAGTTGAAAATAAGTTGAAAAATTCAGAAAAAACGGTGACTTTCTAATTCTATTCTAAGAGGAAAATGCTAAAAACAATAATAAATTGTATAAACATTTTATTTCAACAGCTAATTATCAGTGGAAAGTTGTATTTTATATATTAGAAGCAAACTGTATTGAAAAACCAGCAAAAAATCATAAAGAGCGCTGAAAAATCGTAAAACCCAATTTTTCACTTATGGGGTTTTTTTTATTCTTGATCAGTGAAGAGAGTGGACAAGAGAGGTGTACTCACATATTACCTTTCACATTTTTTTTTGTTTTTGGACAGACTTGCGGGAGCTAGATATCCTCTAGGCCTCTAGGGAGAGTTGAGACACGTTTCCCCCTCCAGTTGTCGCCGCTGTACCGGAACTTTGTCATTTTCATGGGGCACGAAAAGTTTGAACAGTGTTATTTTTCATTAATAATTTTGTTTATGAAAATTTTGAAGTATAAGTGTTTCAAAGTAAATATTATTAATTCCTAACCTTAATAACTAACCTTTCCAATCATTTATAATGTTCTTGTTTGAGTGTTGTCTCTATTGTGTATTAAATCCTTTTGAAAAAAAATGTGATTTGAAAATAGCGCTAACTCAAGCCAATCAAAATTCATAAAAGTTCCACTAATTCCGGTACAGCGCAACCAGTCAGAATTGAAGTACCCCGTGTCTCAACTCTCCCTTGAGGATCTGTAATGGGAGCGATATTCAAAAAGTAATTTTTGATTCGAATTCTATTGCTAATTCTGAATAAAATGTACAAAAACTTATTTTTTTCTTGTGGAAAATGCGTGTTAAACTTCACGGGGTTTGCGGAACCTCTAAATATCATTTTTTAAAGGCATTTATTGTTGGTGGGGATTGGAACATATTTGGGGGCAATATGCATGAAAATTCGAAAGAAAAATTTCAACGCTTTTTTGAACTACCCTGATCCTTAATCAAATACTGCAGTGATAAATATTGTTTAAAACTACATTGCCGATCACGATTATGACACCACATATTTAATTTTTCTTTCAAGTTGGTTAAAAATCCATAAAAACTATTAAAATTAGTCAATTTCTCACTCCAAATACAGATTTGATTCAAAACAGGAATAGGTTCTAATTATCTAAAAAAAGATGTAATTCTGGTATTTATGGAGTAAAATGAAGCAATTCAATTTTATGGTTGGTCCAGATTCCAACGACCTGATAATTTTTACCTAACAAATATGAGAACTGTCAGTGAAATAAGAGAATGCACTGGAACTTGGTGTTATTGCCGGTTTCGGGCATGGTTGGCAGTAGCCTTGAAACTAAATACAGACCGTCCGAACGTAAATAGGCAGGGTCGCATGAACAATTTCTGTTCGATTTGAATTCTGGACGCAACTTGATGCAAATAACGTGTTGGGAGTGCGGCCCTCGGGCTGTTTGTCACGCTTGACTGAGCAGCGCCCGCCGCGCTACTCGCATCACGAAATCGCTAAGGCATCAATTCTCGGAACCCAGTAAATCTAGAATGATTAAATTCAAGTTCCAGTGTAGGTTAAATTTTCGATTGCGATCCTGTGCAATACGTATCACAAAATATTGTCCCAAACGTACCGTTTTGAATTTCTCAGATATTATTAATTTTTAAATGTTATACAAATCTTTTTTATTCAAAAAATCCTAACAGATCCTAGCTGAAGTTTGGTAAATAATTAAACTGTATTATACAACTCAAATTCATGTGATATAAAAGTCTAAAAACGATAAAACACTTAAATATCGTAAACACACATTTTTACTTTCAGACTTGCAAAACTGATTTTTATGATCTTTGTGTAATCAAAAATTCTTTTTCATGTTGGAACTTTAAACAAATTTTACTAGAGACAAAAGAAGCATATTTGAATAGAAATCAAAAGCTTGTCTTTGACTTTATATTTTTAAATTGAATTGTCCCTGAAGTACTGCTGTCCCAAAACAAATCGACTCTCCCCTATGTATAACAAAAAATATTCTGATAGTATTTAAGTTTCATTATAGCCATATTCAGCAGAGCTCTTTAAATGTGATTAATTCTAATAAATATCACAATTTATCTGTACTTTCATATGCGTGTTCCAAAATAATTCATTTAGTTACAGTTTCTCTACATTGTGTAGTCATTATTTTCATATTTTTATATTATTTATTCCTATACTGATTCCTATAATTTAAGACAAATTTTTTAGATATAACTTATTAGATCTATCTGAATTAAAGAAAATATCGAGACAAAAAGTTCAATCCGCAAGAAGTTTCTCAGTGATCCAAATTTTACAAATCCGCTGCTATTTATTGTTTTTTCAATTGCTCAAACTTCACAATCGGTTTTTGAAAAAATCGGCTTCCACCTATTTCCCAGTCTCATCAACACCTCGAATATTATTTTCAATATCGCCTTTTTCGTACTTGTCAGTCTTCATTTTTTAAATTAATCAATGAGGATTGCCAATGAGTTTCTGTATAAGTCTTGGCCTCAAGTGCGTATGTTAAAGGTAATATGTGGGTACACCTCTCTTGTCCACTCTCTTCACCGATCAAGACTCAGCATCCGAGTCGACTCTGCGATTCGATATATCGTCAGTGTGGTCTCACGATCCCGCGAAATAACATTGTTGAACTTTCCCCACTCGCACCAAATGTTGTTTTCACTAAAGGAGCCCACCTAGTGCCGCCGAATCCACATTTCATTTTCACCGCAGTAGTCGTAATAACGAGTTTCGTGTCAAATTGTGATGCATAAAAACACCTAAAATTTAATTTAAAAAAAAAAACGGAAAAAATACACAATGTTTGTCAAAGTGATTTGCATGGTCGCACTTGTGTGCCTCGTCTCTGAGACCTTCGGCAAACCCACAATTTATAAACGCAATGAGGATAACATTTATGAACCAGGTGAATAACAAATATTTTTGTAGTGAACTTTCATTGGTAATTCAAATTTAATTAAAATATTAAAAGTTTATTTTAATGTTATTCAATTAATAGTTTATTTTTATGCGCCCCAGTTTAAAGTTTAAACTTGAGGGTAAATTCATTTTGAAGATTCACATTTAAAGGAACTCGCACCCAACGTGAAAAAAGAAAATCTCAGTGAATTTTATTAAGATTCATTTATTGTGTAGTTCATAAAAATAGAAGACATAAAAGGACATGGATCGATTATGGCTAGTTTTTTATTTCGGGTTCTTTCTTTAGAAATTAGAGAGATTAAACATTTGTTTAAGTTTTTACTCACGAATATTTGTTAAGAACGAGGTGATTTTTATATAATAATCCATCATCGTAATTTGCTTTAAAAGTATCAGTTATATATCGAAATAATAAATGCAGTTGCGTAATAAAGTCAATGTCGCTTTTTTTAAATTACTTTCGTTTCGCGATCCTACTTTCATTGAATCCATTGAATCCCGGGAAAAAATTTCTCCCAAACTTTAAACTTTTTCTTTGATTAAAAGCCAAATAAAGAAAAACTATATTCGAGCTGTATATACATATTTAAAATAGAATGAAGGCGATCTAGAATATCTAGATAAAGAAAAGAGTATTTATGAAAAATAGGTTTCTGATTCAAAAATTAGACTTGTGATATAAACCAAATCCTATTTTTGTGACTTAACTTTTCAAAGATTTTTTTCTTCACTTTTTCCTATTTTTTATTTAGTTCTTTAATTTTTTATACATGTGTTGAAAAGACAAATTTAATACTTAGAATTAACAATTTAAAATAAAATATTCAATAATTAAGTACCTACCTATTTTAAAGTAAAACATCAAAACTTGAAAATCAAAACGAAGTGTCTCGTCCCGGAATTTCGGAAC
>CAKNWT010199060.1:0-11807 GCA_932066315.1 Andricus coriarius | reverse complement strand
TTGTTTGGGTAACAAGGAACACATACACCAAGTTTCACGCTTTCTTAATAAGTTGAGCCCAATTATGGGACAAATTCTGAGGCCTTTTCAGATAAGTAAAACGGTTTTACTTTAAATTAGAATCTACACTAAAGCTCTGATTAAAGCCAGTCTCACTAATGGTTAAGTTAATTTCACTATAACAACAAGAATATCAAAAGTAATTCCGACCAACTTTCAACATTATTCAACATTTAGACACTTTCCTTGACTTATAATCGACTTTGCCCCTGGATAAATAGTTCTCACAGCAATCTCACACAAAAAGTGCTTAATAAGGCAATTCGTGTTTCAATTGCATTTGGAGAAGACATGCGTAGCACACTGCTGATGTAAAAAAATAAATGAAAGCAACTGACAAAGAGCAAATAAAAAAAATAATAAGTTAAAGGGAGACTGTGGACATTGACATGGTCAAAGAGGAGTCGGGAATTCGCCACAGCTTCACTTCCCCAGAGCTGTAACCAACATTTCATCCGTTAAACCTGCTACGAATTTTTCTCTTGATTAGACTCTACAACCTACACCTACAATAGGGTAGGTCGAAAATAAAAAATTATGGAATTCGAAATCGCGATAACGCAAGAAAATAGCGTATTGGAATCCAAAAAAAAAGGTATGATTAATTTGGATTCGATAGATATGCAGCTTGGTAACCAGCGCTCGAAAAAAATGTTTAAAAGATGTCTTATTTGCATAATTTTTTTTTCATTAGTTTTAATTTTCTTTTGCATTCCTAGAAGGAAAAAAAGTATTCCACATTTTTTGCGGATTTTAATTATTCTTTCTCTAAGAGATAATTCCTATTTAATGCGCTTGTAAAAAAATCGGCAAGACCCAGGAATCGAAAGTGGAAATACAGAAAATTATCAAAATTTGGTATTTAATGCAGGGTGTCTAATAATAAAGGAGCCTGACAAAACCTGGAAATAACAGAGAATTTTTTTTAACGTCAGGGAATTTTTCGCCAGTGTGCTTAATTTGTTTTAAAATGCAATGGAAAATTGAATAACAATAATTCTTTATTTGTTGTTTGCATTATTTCTCTCTCTTAACTGCAAAATTTTATTTGAAAATTCAACTCAGGTTGAAAAGTCGTCTTTTTTGGTTGAATTCAACTGTTCTTGATTCAAAAATGACATATTTTTGGTTGAAATATCAACTACTACATTTTTCGTTCAGAACTGATATTTTTTAACAAAAAATCTAATTCCTTGCATGAAAGTTAAACTCTTTTATTGAAAATTAATTATTTCGGTTGATGATTAATCATTGTAATTGAAAATTTGTCCCTTTGGTTGAAAAATAAGTTACTTTGTGAAAAATCCTTTTTTTTGTTGTTGAAAAATCATTTTTTTGACTGAAAATTGAACTATTCCAGTTGAAACTTAAACTATGCTGTTAATTTTTTTTCAGATGGTTGAAAAATTTTTTTTAACTGAAAATGTAACTGTTCCACTTGAATACTCCATCATCTTAATTGAAAATTCATCTTTTTTGGTTGTAATTAATCTTCTTGGTTGAAAGTGAAACTATTCCAGTTAAAGATTCATCATTTTGACTGGAATGTCATATATTTTTGGTTTAAAATTCAACTATTCCAGATGAAGATTAATAATTTTAATTGAAAATTCAGCAGTTTGGTTGAAAATCAAGTCTTTTTAACTAAAAATTTAACTATTCCATTTCTGGTTGAAAAATGATCATTTTTTCGTTCAAAATTCAATTATTTACTTGAAAATTGGTCTTTTTTAGTTAAAAATTCATGCACTTTGTTAAAAAAATCGTCTTTTTTTATAGAAAATTAATCTTCTTGCTTGAACATTCATCTTTTTGGTTGAAAATTCAAGTATTCTAGTTAAATATTTATAATTTTATTTTCAAATTCATCTTTTGGGTTTAAAATTAATCTATTCCAGTTGAGGATTCATTATTTTAGTAGAAAATTCATAACTTTGGTTGAAAATTGTGTTTTTTTGTGAAGAATTAATTTTATAACTAAAAATTTAACTTACATTTTTGGTTGAAATCTGAGCTTTTTTAGTTTAAAATTCAACTATTTAGTGGAAAATCTATGTATTTTGTTAAATTTCGTTCTTTTTGGTAGAAAATTCATGTATTTTATTGAAAACTCGTATTTTTTGGTACAAAATTAATCTTATTGTTTGAAAATTCATCTATTCCAGTTGAAAATTCATGACTACGGTTAAAAAAAAATTTGGGACCGAAAATTAATTTTTTTAAATGAAAATTTCAATATTCCATTTTTTGTTGAAAAATGATATTTGTTGGTTAACAATTTAACTGTATGGTTGAAACTTGATCTTTTTAGTTGAAAATTCAACTATTTGGTTGATAATTAATATATTTAGTTGAGATTCATCTTTTTGATAGAAAATTCAACTGTTTGTTTAAAAATTCAAATACCTTTTTGAAAATACACTATTTTGACTTGAAAAGTTAGGAATTTGAAGCGGTTTAAACTTAATTTAATATACAAGTACCCACATTAATTTTACCTAGATATGAACTGAATTTTAAGTATAAGAAAATAAAATGAAAATTTATTGGAATTATTATTCCAATTCATGGACTTTAGAGACAAATTCATGAAATGATTAATTATGCTTTTAATATTATTTAATTAATACATGGTGCTCATATATTTAAGAATATTTTGTAATATAATTTTTCAAAGATTTCTAAATTAAACATATTAATTGAATCCATAGAAACTAAAAAAAAAACATTATTTATAATAAACTCGCGAAACTGTGAAACTATGAAAAATTATACCTGGAATTGCCACGACATTTTTCCCCAGGATTTGAGTAGACACGCTGTAATATTTTTTTCCAGTGTATCTCTATACTAATAAAGCCTAAAATGTTCAAAAGAATTTCAAACCACAAGTTATAAAGATAATTTCGTTAAAGACCAAAATTGGAATTTATAAATTTCGCTGTATTTGTAATTTTGATTCCCGGGTCTTGCCGCTTTTTTGTCTAGTGCATTTTTGTCACTGGCAAGTTTTCAATTACCCGAAAAAATTCTCTTATTTACACAAGTGTTAAGAATTTTGTCCAAAAAAACAGAGGTGAAGTAAATAGGAATTATCTCTCGGATAATAATTTATTAAAATCCTTTTAAAAAATTGGGAAGTCTTTTCTGACCGCCAGGAAAGTAAAAAATTGAAAGTAAAGAAAACTTAAAAACTCTGCAAACAAGACATTTTATAAACATTTTTTTCGAGCGCAGGTAACCAAGCTGCACATCTATCGATTCCAATTTAATTATACTTTTTTAGGATTCCAATACGCGACTTTTTCGCGTTGTAACGAATTCGAATTCCAGAATTTTTTTTCGATCCACCCTAATCTATAATCTATTTAAATATAAAGAAAGTTATTGAAAATTTGAAATATTTGGATACAGCTTGCACGTAGGTTTGAGAGAGGTAAAAGGAAAAATACTCACTTGCTCGCAGTGAAAATATTTTGTTGATTTGTTATGACCGCGTTGATGGCGGAACCGTGAGCTCGAACTTCTCCTAGGAGGGAACATTCTACGGATTGATCTTTTGGAACCGACCAGGCTCGAAGCAAACCTGCTCGACATCCTGAGACCATCACAGATCCACTGTTCACGATACATAATCCCAAAATCCAATCTTTGTGGGCGTTGTTCAGTGACTGGACTAATTCCATTTTGCTCAAGTCCCAGCGTTTTATGCACATGTCCCTTGAACCTGGTGACAAATTGTTTATTAAGTAGTTTGAAATTTTGAACAAATCTTGTCAATACATTTCCTGAACATCAAAGTTTTAGTTGTAGTTGTTTTGATAAAACTTGGTGAAACTTTAGTTTTCAGTGAGTGAAGTTTATTTTTAAAATGATTTTCCAAAATTTTGAAAATTCAGGGAGTTACAGGATTTTGAATTTTGAGACCCGACATTTTTGAAAATTCCATGTATCTAGGGTTTCTACAGAGCCTGGAAAACCAGGAAAAATCCTGGAATTTTGAAAATGAACCTGGAAAAACGGGAAAAGTCCTGGATTTTTGAAAAAGAGATTATGATACGAATCCAGATTGATAGGAATTGATTAGATCACGTTATAACCATTTAAACGAGCGCGGGAAGCGTATACCTGTTACTTTTTTTACTATTATATATTAATAATTTTTTTGCTACTAAAGAATTCATTGGAAGTAAATAGTACTCGAAAAGCCTTTTAAAGCTTGCTTGATTAATAATTTTAGGTACAATACCGGCGACTTGTGTAACAACCCTGATATCCCAAAAAGCTGATTGAATTTTAATTATTTTTACACGTGTATCGTATAATTGATAGGCTTTCCTAATGAAAAACGAAAAGGACAGAATGGACATTTTTACGCTATTTGCTTTAACATATAATTTGAAACAATAACAATTCAAAAATCGCTTGTACACATCAATTCTAAATTTTTCTAAAAAATAAAATCTAAAATCGGTTAAGAATTGCGTTTTGAAAGTTATTTTGAAATTAATATCTTCGAAAGTTACAAAATGCCCTTCCATTTATTTATTTTTTTAATCGACGCAGAAAATGATAAGGAAACAATATATTTATATTTAAAAAGAAATAAAAAAAGACTATACTACACCTTTAAAAATTATCAACATTCAATCAGCAGTTTAGGAGATATGGGGTTTACAAAAAAGTCAGGTCTCAAAATTCAAAATCCTGTAACTCCCTGAAGTTTCAAAATTTTGCAAAACCATTTTAACCATAAACTTCACTCACCCAATACTAAAGCTTCATAAAAGTCGCTAACAATAAATATATATTCAAGAAATGGATTAATATTATGTATTTAAAAACTTATTTTATCTTTGGATTCATTTTCGATATTCATTTGCTATAATATTTAACGCTTGACATAAGAATAACCATCCTTTTTAAATTTCAATAAGAAAAATGAACAAGAAAATAGACTAAAATATATGCAAACAAAGACAATTTTTAACACAAACAATTGTTTTCACTTTTTGAATGTAAAAGATCAGGGTGGCCACTATTTTTTAAATTTTCGTCTCCCGGCTTTCTACCGGTGAATAATCTTTCGTGATTTCTCTTTTGGGTCTAATAAAGGAAAATACAGAGATATGTTTTATTACACACGTCTCTGGATTTTTATTTCCTAACATGAAAAATATCAACACATTAAAAATCCATTATTAAGCCAATTTTTAAATATTATGTTTTAAATATTTTTGAAACAATAATTAACAATTTCGAATTAAAAGCGTCTGAAATTGAACAAATCTATTGAACAATTTTGGAAAATTGAATTAGAAAAACCAGTTATTACATAATTTTTAAATCGAAGCAATCAATGTCAAAACGTTAAAAATAGAATATTTTAAGATTCGAATTTTGGAAATTGGATAATTTGAACTCGAGTTTTAAATTCAAAGGAATTGAAAATGTATGATTTATAATTAAAAGTGTTCAAAATTAAATAATTACAAATTTTTAACTTTTGAATTTGAATAATTTTGAAGTCAAAGCTTCTGAAATCCTAGAATTGTACATTAAAGCTGATTAGACAAATTTTTCTAAAGCAAAAAAATGAATGGTAGAATTCTAAAAAAACTTTCACACTAAATAGTAATTTTAAATGGAAAACTTTAAAAATGAAAAATGTCTACTCCGGGACTTCGAAACTTAAACGAATCGAATTTAATTTTAAACTGAAAAAAAATTTGTTACTAAAAATTGTAATATTAAAACTTTGTTATGCTCAAAACCTTTAAAATTTAAATTATTTGAAGTAAATTTAAATCGCTTAATAATTAATCATTTTTAAATTGCTAATTATATTTTCCAAAATTCAACCAATTCAATTTTAATTGCAAAATTAAAACTTATGAAAGGAAAAAATTTAGCGTTTAACATGAAAATTTAAAACTCTAAAATTGTAACCATTTAAGTTTCCAATCAAATATTTTTTATTTTGAAATGATTTATTTGTTTGAATATAAAACCGAATATCAAGGCTTTAATATGAAATTTTGAAATATTTAATAGCGGAATTGTACAATATTGTGAAATTTAAAATTCAAAACCTCCAAAAATTAATCTAAAAATTAGTTTTCAGACAAAAATTTAGTTTCAAGGCCTCAAAGATTAAGCTGTTTTAAAATTGCGCATTCAAAACTATAATTTTAAATTAAAAGTATAGAAATTTTAAAGACGCTAAATATATTATTAATGAGTATCATATCATGGAGTATCAAGTGACATTCAAAACGACTGGATAGATTTTTTTTACTAGAAATGTGATTTATGTCAACAAAATCACTGTCATTTTTTACGGTTCAAAATTGCCGAATTTTAAATATTGTGAACCTTTAAAGTTTAATTATTCTAAACACTTTGGAAATGATATTCTTTCTAATTGGAAACTGTCAAAACATAAGAAACGCGCGAATTATGAAATACGGAAAATCTCCCGATTTTCTTTCCAGGCTTTATCCCGGTGGCTAGCCTGAAAATGTCTATCCTGATGAGAAACAGAAGATATTCTCCGATTGTTAAATATTTTGAGTTATTTTCTTCTTGTCCAAAAGAACGTTTCCACACTATTAAATTTTTAAGTAAAAGATTTGTTTTGTTGTCTCCTGATTGGTTATCATGACATAATTTAGTAGAAATACCATTTTGAAATTTCGTAAAGTAGCGTACGTTACTTAAATTCTTGAAATTCTTGAAAAACGAATAAAAACTTAGAAAAAAAGCTTCAATTCTGAAAAAGAGTAAAAAAGGGATGATAAAATCTTACCAGAGAAAAGAGTGGATTCGAAATTATCCAAACATTGGACACCATCATAATGTGGAGGAACAAGGCCGACAGATTGGCCAGACATGTTCGGTTCTACAAGAGAAATTAAATGATCCTTGCTCCCGGCGATGACCCTTCCATCGTCGGCAATCGATAGACACATCACAGCCGCAGTGTGAGGAGTGCTAAGTCTCCCTGTGTACGCTAATTTTCTCAAATCCCAAATTCTAACTTTATCACTGGAGGCTGTATATAATTCTTGATCCTTCAGACCAAGAGCGAGATCATTTATTGTATTTTCACCAACAGGCACTTGCAGTATTCTAGAAGGTGTGGAGAGTGGAATAGGACCACTTTGGGTCTGACCAGAGGAAAATAGGGTCTTTATGCAGGTGTTGCCCGATCGTAGATCCCAAACTTTTACATAAGCTGCAGAGACACTAAATAGTAGATTGTGAACTGCTGAGTATTTTACAGCCACGACGTTATTTGGATGTCCACCCAGGGTCATATTCTCTAGACCTGTTCCTAAGTCCCAAACTTTCACTGTTCGGTCTGCAAAAAACCCATTTTTGTGTGAATTTTTTTATTTAATTATTAGGGTGGTCAAAAAAGGCTTCCCTATAAATTGTTCCTTTTGATGACAAAATTTCCCCTGAATTTTGACAGCATTTTTTAAAAAATTGCTCTTTTCCTATCTAATAAAATTGAGGGAACAAAATTCTCGAAAATCTCGCACTCATTGTTGTTGAATGCCTGATTGGTTTCATTCTGTGTGAATATGTGTTTGAGTGGATGCTTTTAGTTTGTTCTTTTGAATTGTCTGGAATTTTTTAAATCGCAATTTTCAAATAAAAAATTTTCATTCTGAAAATTTATTTTTAAAAGTGAAAATTTAAATTGTAAATCAATCTTTAATGATAAAGGCAACAATTCTGTTCTTAATATTTGAACAAATGCTTTGAAAATTACAAAAGGATTATATTCATAACCCAATGACCGTATTAAATGAGCTTATACGTGTCTAAGTATTAATAAACATTAGGAATTTCCTTCAACATCAATTTAGTATATTAAAATTTCCAAATAAGTAATTTTATTTGAGGATACAATTTATTTCTAAATGTTTCTAAACATTATTGATACATGAGAAAATTGTAATTGTAAATGATTTTTTTTTAATAAGCGGAAATAATTCTGTTCTTAACATTTTGCTACCACGCTATAATTTATGAACTTTTTCACACTTTCAAAGAGATGAGAAAAAAGAATTTATGGACAAAAACTTAGAATATCCTAATGTACGAAGAGCGTATACATTGTTGGTAGCGGTAATAAAAAAATTACCCGTACCGATAATATGTTTTCTGGGAAAATTTTAAATTATTAAGTTTTTATTTCAAAATATTAATTTTAAGCTTTGAAAATTTCAATATAATACATTTGAAATCTATTTTAAGACCATTTTTTTTAATTTTTGCAGGATTTAAAAAATTTTTGGGAAAAACTTTGAATTGTTTCAAAAGATATTCCGAAGTTTTAAAAAGATTAAAAAATAATTAAAAATTTGAAAAGTTTTCAAAAAATTGTAAATAAAATGTAGATTTTTGACCATTTTGAAGCGTTTTTAAGAGTTTTAAAGGTTTTAAGAAAATACATTTGTTTAAGATTCCGGGGAAATCTTTATTGAGTTTTTAAATAAAAAAATTAATTTTAATTATTATGGTAGAATTTCGCTTGGTAAGTTAAAATTCGTGTCATTATGTTATTTTTAGCCAAATACATTACTAAGATTTTTGACAAAATTAAAGAAATATATATTTAGGGGTCTCAGAAAACCATTTTTACCAAAAAATACTTTTTTTTTAATTTTCGCTATTGAGTTCAAGATACCCCTAAATATTTTATTAAAATTCTGTCAAAACTCTGGGAGATGTATTACAATAAAAAGAAAATAGTGGATGCATTACAACCTAAAAAAACTAAAATTAACACATTTCAAATGATTTCCCAAAATTTTGAGAAAAAAATGTAGAAGATTTTAAAGCACAATTTTTCAGTTTTGCAAGATTAAAAAATTTTAGAAACAATTCGAATAAGTTTAAGAGATATTTAGAAGTCATGAAAAGATATAAAAATAATTTTTAAGAATTTGTTAAGGTTTTAAGACAACAGAAAAATGTTATTAAGATTTCTAGGAAAATTAAAAATGATTTTTTTTATTACCAAAATTTATCGTATGCTAATATTATTAAAAAATTTTAAACTTTCCAAAACAGATTTTTTTTACATTTTAGGAAAAAATTAAATAATTTTAAAAGATATTTAGAAGTTTTGAAAAAATTTCAAAACTAAATAAAAATTTGAAAATGTGTCAAGAACTTAAAACAAAATGTAGATTTTTGAAGATTTCGAAATAAAATTTTTAACCTTTTTAAACATTTTGAAAGGTTTTAAGATAATACAAAATTTTTCTTAAGATTCCTGGGAATATTTAAAGTGGTTCTTTATTTTGAAAAATTAATTTAAAAAGAATATTTAAAAAGTTTTAAAATCATTACAAAATATTTCCGAAATTTTCAAAAACCAATACGGAAGATTAATAGAATGTTTAAAAAACGTTTTCAAATTTTAAAAAGCCCTAAATATTTTATAAACTGATTAATATTTTTCCTACAATTGGGTAAAATCCTGAAAGATGAAAAGAATTTTTAGAAATTTTCTAGATATTTTTTCGGTATATCTAAAATCTTCAAAAATCTGTTTGAATTTTCTTGAGAAACCTAGAAAATTTAGATTTATATAACCTTAAAATTAATAAACACAGAAACTTTAAAAATAAATTTTTTATTTTATATTAAAAATTATTCTTCCCTTCAAATTATAATTTGTCTGAGATTTTCTTTATTTCTTGACTGAAAAATCTTTTTTGGTTGAAAATTCAACTAATTTTTTTAATTCGTCTTTTTGGTTTTAAAAGTCATCTCTTTTGATAAAAATTTCATCTTTTTTTAATTAAAATTACAACTGTTTGGATTAAAATTAAAATCTTTTTTCTTTGTAGAGGAGTCCACTATATTGTTGAAAATTCGTTTTTTTACGAATTCAACTGTGTTTTATTTAAAATTAGCATCTCTTTAGATTAAACTATTAACTATTACATTAATGTATGGAATTCCTGAAAATAAAACAAGAATACAACGACCAAATTTGGACAACTACCACAAAATGCTCCTATTGTAATTTTAAAAACAAAAAAAAAATTTGTTTCTTAGGACAAAAATAAAAAAGAGGAAAGAAAAATGAGAAGGCAACCAAACAAACCCCCTTCCTTTTTTTTAAACAAAATCTAGTTTCTTGAAAGCAAAGACCTCCAAATCTTCCATAACTATTTCTGCTGAAATCGGAGAAACGACTGAACCTATAGGAGTACCAAACTTTTGCCTATAAAAAGATCCATTCAATTTAAAATAAGTTGAGTTCATAATAAAAACTATCTCTTTGATAAAATCTTTTTGATACAGCTTAAATTCATTTTTCTTTCCTCTTTTTTATTTTTGTGCAGACAAACAACATTTTTTTGTTTTAAAAATTACAATAGGAGCATTTTGTTTTTTCAGGAATTCTATACATTAAGTTGAGTATTGGACGTTAAAATAGGATTTTGAATTTGATTTTAATCTGATTTAAAATTATAAAACTTCAACTATTACATTTTTCGTTGAGAATTCATAATTTTAGTTCAAAATTCGTCGTTTTTGGTAGAAAATTAACTCTTTGGTTGAAAATTCATATTTTCGGATAAAAAAATTTAACTATTTTGTAGAAAATTCGTTTCATTTAAAAAATATTAATTCTTTTTTGGTTAAAAATACAACTGGTCGAAAATTAATATTTTTCGATCGAGCATTAAACTATTTTGTAGAAAATTGGTCTTTTTTGGATGGATACAACTGTTTTTGGTTTAAAATAAACGTCGTATTGGATTGAAATATCAACTATTACATTTTTCGTGAGATTTTATTTTTTTAAATTTTCAACTATTTTTGGTTGAAGATTAACTTTTTTGTTGAAACTTTGACTTGCTTTATCTGAAATCTTCAGAAATAATTTTGAACTTTCTCAAGAATCTTAGGAAATTTATATTTATATAATCTTGAAAACAAATAAAATAAAAAAGTGAATAGTTATTCGAAATTGTTATTTTGCATTAAAAATGATTTTTCACCTAAAATCAAAAAAGTACACGCACACAAGTGCGCGATCCATATGTGACGCGCGCCGAAGAAAGGGGGCTTACTCTAAAAAAATCGAAATCGAGGTTTTTACACCTTTTGATAGTTTTTGAGTTGCTCCTTTTAATGAAACCATCGACAAAAATTTCCGAGCGTTATTATTGCTAATAATTGAGTTGTTAGAACCGAGAAATCGGGCTTTCGCGTCTATCCGGTCGACTTCGACCGCTTGCCCTGAACAATCTCACTTTTTAGAGTAAGCCCCCTTTCTTCGGCGCACGTCACATATTGCTATTTTCTTTCAACCGTTTTTAATGGATTATTTTACTTCAACATGCATTCATTATGTTATTTTTAGCCAAATACATAACTAAGATTTTTGACAGAATTAAACAAATATATATTTCGGGGGCTCAGAAAACCATTTTTACCAGAAAATAATTTTTTTTTTAATTTTCGCTATTGAGTTCAAGAGACCCCTAAAAATTTATTAAAATTCTGTCAAAACTCTGGGAGATATATTACACTAAAAAGAAAATAGTGGATGTATTACAAAGTAAAAAAAATCCATTACCAGCGGCCACTTAAATATAATAAGCAATTTTGTTGGAAAAATGGGCTTGACAGACCCCTAAATATATATTTTTAAACTCTGCCAAAATTCAGGGGACGTTTTCACACACAAGAAAAACTGTAGGGGGCTC
>CAKNWT010199030.1:0-12490 GCA_932066315.1 Andricus coriarius | reverse complement strand
AAAATTCATCATTTTTGGTTGAATTTCAAGTTTTTTTTTGTATAAAATTCGCCTTTTTCGCTTAAAAATGCAGCAATGTGATTTAAATTTTTTCCCTTCAGGGCTGAGAAATCTTTCTTAATTGAAAATTAAACCATTTAGTAGAAAATTCGTCATTTGTCGTCTAATTCAACTGTTTTTGATCTAAAATTAAAATCTTTTTTGTTTCAAACATTTTTTACTACATTTTTCGTTGAGGATTCATCTTTTTTGGTCGACAATTCAATTGTTTTGTTGAACATTCGTCTTTTTGGATAGAAAATTCGTGCTTTTGGCTAAAATATTCGTCCTTTTGGATGGAAAATTCGTCCTTTTAGATAGAAAATTCATCTTTGGTAGGAAAGTCATCTTTTTGGTTGAAACTTAATTATATTCTTTTCAATTGAAAAGTCTACTATTATAATTTTGGTTCAGAATTAATCTCTTTTGGTTGAAAATTCAACTATTTTGAAGTAATTGATCAAAAATTCCTTCTTTTGATTGAACATTTATCTCTTTGGTTGAAGCATAAACTATTACATGTTTCGTTGAGAGTTCATCTTTATTGCTTGAGAATTCATTTGTTTAGTGCTTGAAAATTCCACTATCTGGTTGAGAGTTGAACTACTGTATTAAAAATTCATTCTTTAGTTGAAGATTCACCGTTTTGATTGAAAATTCATCTTTTTGCGTTGAAAATGGAACTATTTTGGAAGAAAAGTAAACTATTCGTTTCAAAATAATATTTTTGGGTAGAAAATTTAACTGTTTTATGGCAAATTCATCTCTTTTGGTTGAGTATTCATCTATTTGGTTGAAAATGAACTTTTTGTTGAAAATTTAACTCTTTTGTAGAAAAGTTCTCTTGGGCTTGAAAATTCAACATCTTTATAGAAACTTCAGCTTTTTTGTTGAAATTAACTTTTGTGTTGAAAGTTAACTTTTGTGTTGAAAATTCATATTGTAGGGTTGAAAATTCAACTGTTTTATGAAAAAGTCGTCTTCTTGGCTTAAGAATTCAATAAATTTGTAGAAAATTTAACTATTTTGTTGAAAATTAAATTTTGTGTTGAAAAGTTATATTTTCGGGTTGAAAATTCGACTGTTTTATATCAAAGTAATCCTTTTGGCTTGAACATTCAATAATTCTATTGAAACTTCAACTCTTTTGTTGACAATTAACTTTTGCATTGAAAATTCGTATTTTCGGGTTGACAATTCAACTGTTTTATAGAAAAGTCGTCTTTTTGGCTTGACAATTTAATAATTTTGAAGAAATTTAAACTATTTTGTTGAAAATTAGCTTTTTTGTTGAAAATTCATATTTTGGGGTTGACAGTTCAACTGCTTTGTAGAAAATTAATACTTTGGGTTTGAAACTTCAACTGTTTTGTAGGAAATTCATCTTTTTGGATTAAAAATTCGATAATTTGGTTGATATTTTATTTTCTTTCTTGACTGAAAAATCTTTTTGTGAAAATTCAACTCTTTTGTTAAAAAGTCGTCTTTTCAGGTTGAACATTCACCTTAGTAGGTTGTAAATTCAACTACTTTAAAAAAATAATATTTTTGTTGAAAATTCATCTTTTCGGCTTGAAAATTCAATAATTTTACAAAAACTTCAATTATTTTAATAACAATTAACTTTTTTGTTGAAAATTCATACTTTTGGGCTGAAAATTCATCTGTTTTGTAGAAAATTAATCTGTTTGGCTTGAAAATTAAATAATTTGGTTGAATTTTTATCTACCTTGACTGAAAAATCTTTCTTGGTTGTAAAATCAACTCTTTTGTTTAAAATTTGTCTTTTCGGTTTAACCATTCATCTTTGTAGATTGGAAATACAACTATTTGAATACAAATTCACCTTTTTTTTTTAAATCATCTTTTTTGCTTGAAAGTTCATTTGGTTGCAGATGAAACTATTTGATGAAAAATTAATTTTGTTGTTATAAATTCAACTATGTGGTTGATAAATCGTCTTTCTTGCTTAAAAATTAACTTTTTTGTTGAAAATTCATCTTTTCGGGTCTAAAAGTCAAATTTTTTTTAAACAAATCGACATTTGAGCTTGAAAACTCAGCTTTTTTGTTTCAAGGCTTGAAATCTCAGCAATATGGTACCTCCATTAATTAAAACAAAAGGAATTTATTTTCCTATTTTGGTGAGAAATCACCCTATTTCCCCTGTTTGAGATAAGTTTGGACTGTGAAGTCTGTAATGATTATGTTGTAATTTAAAAGTAAAATCTTACACTGAAATTGACGGATCTTGTTGTAAAGAAGGAGCGCTATTTGGTCTGTAATCGCAATCGTCTTCTCTTTCTATATGAGAATTATGAGAACTTCTCATAGATTCATAAACCCCTGATGATGAATGTTTATTATTGTTGCACAAATTTTTATTCCAGCAGGGCTCTCCTTTTTCTTGAGCGTGTTCTGAAAAATAACACTTATATTTTGAGCAAACAGGACAGCTATCGAATTTGTGACTTTCTCTAGCTATTGAAGTTTTCTGAGACTGAGAGCAGCTGCATTTGTGTCTTTTCGATAATTTGTGGTAACATTGATCGGATGGAGTTTCCGTGTGGCGACCAGAAGTAACTGGAGAACAAGATCTTGCTGCTTTCATTCTGGTTACTTTCTTACACCTGGGGGAAAAGAAAAACTAAATTTTATCAAAAGATAATATTTTTTCTTTTAAAACATTTGTAGGTTTCACACTCTTTTCTTTATTCCCCTCTTTTTTGCAGAATTCATATTTTTCCCCTGTTTTCAAGAAATTTCCCATTTTACCCCTTTTTTCGTTTCTTCGCTTGAGTGCGAACAACCAAATAAGAAAATACAACTATTTTTCGTTGAAGTTTAATCATTTTGGTTTGAAAATTCGAACACTTTTTTGCAAATTGTTTTTGTTCTATTGTTGAAAATTAATCTTTTTTGGTTAAAAATGATCTTCTTTGTTGAAAATTCAACTATTTTGTTAAGAAGTCATATTTATGGTCGAAAATTCAACTATTTGTTTAACATTTCTCCTTTTGAATTAAAAATTTATCTATTTCGGTATAAAAGTCTTTTTTTGTTGATAATTCATCTTTGTAGATTGAAAATTCAACCATTTGATTAAAAATTAAAATATTTTGTTGAAAAATCGTACCTTTTGTTTTAAAGATGAACTATGTAGTTTTGAATGGAGCTGTTTGGTTTGAAATAATTTTATTTTTATCATTCAACTATTCGGTTGAAAATTTATCCCTCTTGGTTGAAAATTAACTTTTTTCTTAAAAATTAATCTTTCCGGCTTAGAAGTTAACTGTTTTCTAAAACATTCAACTTTTTAGCACGAAAACTCAAATATTTTGTTGAAAATTAAACTCTTTGGTTGAAAAATGAACTGTTTTGCTGAAAATTCGAATTTTTTTTGTTTCAAAATTAATCTTTTTAACTGAAAATTTCCATGTTTCATTTTTGGTTAAAAATTCATCTATACTTGGTTGAAAGTTGAACTATATTTGGCTAAGAATGTAATTTTATTTTTGACTATTCATAATTTTACTTGAAAATTCATCTCTTTGGTTGAAAATTCATTTGTGTCTGTTAAAAAAAAACCTTTTAACTGAAAATTTAATTTCTCCACTTTTGTTCGACAATTCATCTTTTTGTTTAAAAATTTATCTATACTTCGTTGAAAGTTGAACTATACTTTGTTAAAAATAAATTTTGTTGTTGAAAATTCATCCGTTTGGTTGAAAATTAATATTTTTTTTTGTTTTTGTTTAAAAATTAATCTTTTTAACTAAAAATGTATTAGCTGTTCCATTTTTGGTTGAAAATTGATCGTTTTTAGTTGAAAATCCAACTTTTTGGTTCAAAATTCATGTATTTTGTTGAAAATTCGCTTTTTTTGTAGAAATTTAATTTCGTTGGTTGACAATTCAACTATACTTGGTTGAAAGCAGGCTATACTTGGTTGAAACTATACTCTGTTAAAAGATAAAGTACTTTGATAAAAATTCCCTTTTTTTTTTGGTTTGAGGATTGATCATTGAGTAGAAAATAATTCATGTCTTTGTTTGAAAATTAACTATTTTTGGAAAATTCGTTTTTATTTGGTTGTTTCAAAATAAACCTTTTTAACTGAAAATTTATCAGTTCCACTTTGGGTTGTGAATGGATCTTTGCTTAGTTAAAAAGTCATGTATGTTTATGAAAATTCGTCTTTTTTAGTAGAAAATTAATCTTCTTGGTTGAAAATTCATCTTTATCGTTAAGAATTCGACTATAATTGGTTGAAAGTTGAACTATACTTTATAAAAATTTCATTGTTTTGGTTGAAGATTGATAATTTCATTTGAAAATTTATCTCTTTGTTTGAAAATTCACTATTTGGTTGAAAATTCACTATTTGGTTGAAAATTCATTTTTTTGGTTGAAAATTCACCATTTTAGTTGAAAATTCATCTCTGGTTAAAAAATTACTTATTTTTTGAAAATTCGTTTTGTTTTTATTTCAAAATAAACCCCCTTAACTGAAAATTTAACTGTTCCGCTTTTGGTCGAAATTTGATCATTTTTTAGTTGAAAATTCGTATTTTTTAGTAGAAAATTATTCATCTTGGTTGAAAATTAATCTTCCTTGTTAAAAATTCATCATTTTGGTTGAAAATTTTACTCTTTGGATGAAAAATGAACTAATTTGAAAATTCATTTTTTGTGTATGTTTCAAAATTAATTGATTTTGAATGAAAATTTAACTGTTCCATTTTTGGTTTTAAATTGATAGTTTGTAGTTGAAAATGCATGTATTTCGTTGAAAATTCGTATTTTTTAGTAGAAAATTAATTTTCTTGGTTGAAAATTCAACTATACTTGGTTTGAATCGTTTAACTACAGTAGTACCTGTCGGATCGGACATCGAATTTTCAATATTTGTAAGTTTAATAATCTAGATATGGGGTAATAATTATAATGTTTGTATCTATTTTTATCGTCGTATAGAAATTACAAATTTATATTATTACTTATACTAAATTTTAAACAAAAAAAAAAACGAAAAAATCGAGGTCCGATCCGAAAGGTCGTACTGTACTTTGTTAAAAATTCACTTTTTTGAGTTGAAGATTGATAATTGAGTTGAAAATCATCTCTTTGGTTGAAAAGTCGTTTTATTTATTTTTTTTTTCAAAATAAACCTTTTAAACGGAAAATTTAACTGTTCCACTTTTGGTCAAAATTAATTTTTTTTAGTTGAAAATTCATGTATTTTGTGGAAAATTCGCCTTTTTAGTAGAAAATTAATCTTCTTGGTTGAAAATTCATCTCTCTGGTTAACAAAAATTCATTATTTTGTTCAAAATTCATTTCTTGGTTGAAGATTCATCATTCCAGTTGAAAATTCATCTCTTTGGTTGAAAAGTGAACTATTTTGTTGAAAATTCGTATCATATTGAATTAAATATAGTACTAGAATAATTTCCCCCTATTTTCATTAAAAATCACCCCATTTTCCCCGTTTTTAGAGCATGTTGGTACGTGAAGTCTGCATTTGCCAAAAGCATTGGTATTTTTTAATGTAAGAACAATATTTTGAGAAAAAGTGGTAAAAATATTTACGGGCGACAGGGTTGATGTCTAGATTTGCCTCTACTGTGACAAACTTTCCTTTGCCTGATGATTCCTTTTGGCGGATGTTTTCTATTAATGCTTGAACAATTCTGCGAAATATAATGAGTTAAAAAAAGGGAATTGCATTTTTCATCATAAAGTCAATATTATTTACCTTGGAATGAATTACTTTAGGATTAACTACATAAGGTCCCGTCGTATTAGAGTCGCAAATTCCCAAAACTTCTTCCACTACTGTCTTAGTTGAAACTTCTATTTTTGGTGCCAGGATTCCCTTACAAAAATGCATTTTTTTATTTTTGTCCTTCTAACAGACCTCACAGACCGGTCCTTATATCCCCTATTGTACCCTATATTCAGTTGAGGTCCCTAAAGTACCCTATTTTCAAGATCGAAGCTTCCAAGCGTCAGGGATTTTGAGAAAAAATAGCAAAAGTCAGGGAAATTCTATAAGAAGTAACTGCAAAAAATAATCAGTGGTGCCACACAGTCGCTCGTGGGTTAATCACTATTCAATTCAGATATGTACCATTTTCGAGAGCTTTTAATTTGAAATATTTCAGGGAATTGTAAAAGATTCCAGGGAATTATTAATTAATTTCATGGGATCTCAAAGCGTTTGAAATATTTTAGGATAGTACATTTTCTAGAATTTCGGAAGATAGGGAACAATTTTACAGAAACTATAAGGTTTTAAGATATTTTAAAAGATTTCACAGAATTTTATAAGATTTACGAGGATTTCAATGATTTTAAGGGATTTTAAAGCTTTCAATGTATTTTAATACATTTTCCAGGATTTCAGGAAATATCATTATAGAAATTATTTTTGTATTTTGTAGGATTTCAAAGGATATTAAATATTTTAGGAAATCTTCAAAGATTCCTCGAAATTCTCAATTAATTTCATTAATTTAAAATTTTAAAGCGTTTGAAATAATGTAGGGTAAAGAATTTTCTAGAATTCTGGAAGAAATATCATCATAGATTTTCGCGGGATTTTATAATATTTCAGTGAATTTCAAAGAATTTATTCACGACAAGTGAGGTATTTTGTAGGGTTTCAAAGATTTGAAATTATTTTTTGAAATTCACCCTGCATTCTTATTAATCTATCCTTTGGAATTCTTTTGAACTTTTTAAATTCACTTGATCTATTGATAAGATAATCAAAGGATTTGAAATATTTTTTCAAACTCCTTGGCCTTTTCAAGAGGTTTGAAAAATTTCAAGGGTTTTCAGAATATTTCAAAGGTTTTGAATTGTTTTCGGTTATTTCAAAAAATTACAAAGAAATTTTTTATTGTGTTCCGTAATTTAATAGGATATCATAGGATTTGAAATATTTGAGGGTATTGTAAAAGATTCCCAGGCATTTTCAAGAGCTTTAAAAACTTTCAAGTAATTGCAAAAGATATCGAAGGATTTGAAATATTTTAGGAAATTTTTAACGATTCCCAGAATTTTCTTATATATTTCAATAGTTTTAAGGGATTTTGGGTATTTTAAAAGATTCCAAGCCATTTAAAGAAGATTTAAACCATTTATAAAAAAAACTCAAGGGATTTGCAAGGGTTTTAATAATTTTAGGAGATTTTAATTGATTTCAAAGAATGTATTCACAACAAGTGAAGGATTTTGTAGGGTTTCAAAGATTTAAAGAGATTTTCAAATATTTTTTGTAATTTATTTGGAATTTGCCCTGAATTTTTATTAAATTATCCTGAATTCTTTTAAATACTTTTTAAATCCTCTAAATTCACTCAATTCTACTGAATTCAATGGTTTTTTACAAAGTTTTTGTTTCATTCATCTTGAAGTCTTTAAAACTCATCTTAAATTCTTAGGCCTTTCATCAGATTATTTTTAATTCTCTCTCATTTTTATCAACTTATTTCAAACTTACTCAATTCAATAAATTTCTTCATACTTTTGAACTGTTTTGAATTCACTTGATTTTTTGTAAATTCAGTTTGATTTTTTATGAATGTCATCGAATTCTTTTCGTTACCCTTAAATTCCTCTAAATTCACCTCTTATAAATTTTGCCTGAATTCTTTAAAATTCTCTTAAATTTGTTTAATTTACTTAAATTTTTTAATTTTACTTAATTCAATAAATTTTTTTTTAATTTAAAAAAAATTTTATTTAATTGATCCTGAAGTCTTTCAATCTTACTTTGAATTCTTAGGCATTTCATCAAATTCTTTTGAATTCCCTTGAATTTTTCTAAGCTCATTTCAATAAGTTACTGAATTCAATGACCTTTTTTATAATTTTAAATTGTTTTCAATTTATTTGAATTTTTTTATTCACCTTGAATTTTCATGACTTTTTTTATCGAATTCTTCTCGTTTGTCTTAAATTCATCTAAATATACTGAAGTCTTACTGAAATATATGGATTTTTTCGATTTAAAAAAAAATTCCAATTCGTTTCAATTCTTTTGAATTGTTTTGTAGTCATTAGGCACTTTTTGGTTAGAAATTATTAGGATTTCAAAGATTTGAAGAGATTTGAAACTATTTTTTGAAATTCACCCTGAATTCTGATTAATTTATCCTAATTTCTTTGGGATTCTTTTGAATTACTTTAATTCACTTGAGTTCTTCTAAATTTACTCAATTCTACTTAATTCAATGGATTTTTTTTTAATTTTTTTAAAGTTTTTATTTAATTGATCCTGAAGTCTTTTAACCTCACATTTAATTTTTAGGCATTTCATCAAATTCTTTTGAATTTCCTCGAATTTTTTAAGCTCATTTCAAAGTTACTGAATTCAATGAAGTTTTTTTATATATTTAAATTGTTTTCAAATAATTTGATTTTTTAAAAATTCGTTTTGAATTTGTATGAGTTTTTTTATCCAATTCTCTTCGTTTCCTTTCAGTTCATTCCAATTTTACGGAAATCAATGGAATTATTCCGACTTGAAGAAAAATTCCAATTCATTTAAATTCTTTTGAATAGTTTTGAAGGCATTAGGCACTTTTTTGGTTAGAACTTGGTAGGATTTCAAAGGTTTGAAGAGATTTGAAACTATTTTTTGAAATTCATCCTGAATTTTTTATTAATTTACACTGAATTCTTTTAAATTCTTTGGAATTCCCTTGAATTTCTTTAATTCACTTGAGCTCTTCTAAATTTACTAAATTCTACTTAATTCAATGGATTTTTTTGAATTTGTAAAAGTTTCAATTTAATTGATCCTGAAGTCTTTTATTCTCACATTTAATTTTTAGGCATTTCATCAAATTTTTTTGAATTCAATGATCTTTTTTATATTTTGAAATTGTTTCCAATTCATTTGATTTTTTTTTAAATTAACCTTGAATTTTTATGAGTTTTTTTATCGAAGTCTTTTCGTTTCCCTTAAATTCCTCTAAATTAATTCCAATTTTACGGAAATCAATGGATTTATTCTGATTTTAAAAAAATTTCCAATTCATTTAAATTCTTTTGAATTGTTTTGAAGTCATTAGGCACTTTTTTATCAGATATTAGTAGGGTTTTAAAGATTTGAAGAGATTTGAAATTATTTTTTGAAATTCACTCTGAATTTTTATTAGTATACCTTGAATTCTTTTAAATTCTCTTGAATTTTTTTAATTCACTTGAATTCTTCTAAATTTATTCAATTCTACTTAATTCAATGGATTTTTTAAAAATAATTTTTATTCAGTTGATCCTGAAATCTTTTAACCTCACATTGAATTCTTGGGCAGTTCATCAAATTCTTTTGAATACCCTTCAATTTCTCTAAGCTCATTTCAATAAGTTACTGAATTCAATGAAGTTTTTTTTATATTTTTAAATTGTTTTTAATTCATTTGATTTTTTTTTAATTCGCCTTGAATTTGCATGAGTTTTTTATCCAGTTCTCTTCGTTTCCCTTAAATTCCTCTAAATTCATTCCAATTTTACGGAAATCAATGAAATTATTCTGATTGAAAAAAAATCCAATTCATTTAAATTCTCTTGAATTGTTTTGAAGTCATTAGGCACTTTTTTGATAAGATATTAGTAGGGTTTTAAAGATTTGAAGAGATTTGAAATTATTTTTTGAAATTCACTCTTAATTTTTATTAATGTACCTCGATTTTTTTTAATTCTCTTGAATTTTTTAATTCACTTGAATTCTTCTAAATTTATTCAATTCTACATAATTCAATGGATTTTTTAGAATTTTTAAAAGTTTTTATCTAATTGATCCTGAAGTCTTTTAGCTTCACTTTGAATTCTTAGACATTTCATCGAATTCTTTTGAATTCCCTTGAATTTCTCTAAGCTCATTTCAATTAGTTACTGAATTCAATGCATTTTTTTTATATTTTTAAATTGTTTTCAATTGATTTGATTTTTTTAAATTCTCCTTGAATTTTTATGAGTTTCATCGACTTCTTCTCGTTTCCCTTAAATTCCTCTGAAAACATTACAATTTCACGAAAATAAATAGCATTTTTTTATTTTAGCATGTTTTTCCAATTTACTTGAATTCTTCAAGGTTTATTCAAGTCTACCTAATTCAATGGATTTTTATTCGAATTTTTAAAAGTTTTTATTTAATTGACCCTGAAGACTTTTAAGCTCACCTTGAATTCTTAGGAATTTCATCAAATTCTTTTGAATTCCCTTGAATTTCACTAAACTAATTTCAATAAGTTACTGAATTCAAGCTTTTTTAAGTTGTTTTCAATTCATTTGATTTTTTTAAAATTCACCTTAAATTTTTATGTGTTTTTTTATTGAATTCTCTAGGTTTCCCTTAAATTCCTATAAATTCATTCCAATTTTACGGAAATCAATGGAATTAATCTGATTTAAACAAAATTTCCAATTCATTTAAATTCTTTTGAAGTCATTAGGTACTTTTTTGGGTTAGATATTAGTAGGGGTTTAAAGGTTTGAAGAGAATTGAAATTATTTTTTGAAATTCACTCTGAATTCTTATTAATATACCCTGATTTTTTGAAAATTCTCTTGAAATTTTTTAATTCACTTGAATCTATTTAATTCACTTGAATTCTTCTAAATTTATTCAATTCCACTTAATTCAATGGATTTTTTATAATTTTTAAAAGTTTTTATTTAATTGATCCTGAAGTTTCTTAATCTCGCAACTTGAATTCTTAGGCATTTCATCAAATTCTTTTGAATTCCCTTGAATTTTTCTAAGCTCATTTCAATAAGTTACTGAATTCAATAAAGTTTTTTTATATTCTTAAATTGTTTTCAATTCATTTGATTTTTTTTAATTCACCTTGCATTTTCATGAGTTTCATCGAATTCTTCTCGTTTCCTTTAAATTTCTCTAAAGTCATTCTAATTTTATAGAAATCAATGGAATTGTTCTGATTTAAAAAAAATTCCAATTCATTTAAATTCTTTTGAATTATTTTGAAGTCATTAGGCACTTTTTTGGTTATAAATTAGTAGGGTTTAAAAGGTTTGAAGAGATTTGAAATTATTTGTTAAAATTCACTCTGAATTCTTATTAATATACCCTCAATTATTTTAAATTATTTTAAATTCTCTGGAATTTTTTTAATTCACTTGAATTCTTCTACATTTATTCAAGTCTACTTAATTCAATAGATTTTTTTTAAATTTTAAAAGTTTTTATTCAATTGATCACCTTGATCACCTTGAATTGTTAGGCATTTCATCAAATTCAATTACTGAAATCATTGAAGTTTTTTATATGTTTAAATTGTTCTCAATTCATTTGATTTCTTTTAATTCACCTTGAATTCTTATGAGTTTTTTTATCGAATTATCTACGTTCCCTTTGAATTCCTATAAATTCATTCCAATTTTACGGAAATCAATGGAATTATTCTGATTTAAACAAAATTTCCAATTCATTTAAATTTTTTTGAAGTCATTATGCACTTTTCTTGGTTAGATATTAGTAGGGTTTTAAAGGTTTGAAGAGATTTGAAATTATTTTTTGAAATTCACTCTGAATTCTTACTAATATACCCTGATGTTTTGAACATTCTTTTCAATTCTCTTGAATTTTTTTAATTCACTTGAATTCTTCTACATTTATTAAAGTCTACTTAACTCAATGGATTTAAAACAAAAATTTTAAGTTTTTATTTAATTGATCCTGAAGTCTCTTAACCTCGCAACTTGAATTCTTAGGCACTTCATAAAATTCTTTTGAATTCCCTTGAATTTCTGTATTCTCTTTTCAATTAGTTACTGAATTCAATGAATTTTTTTTATATTTTTAAATTGTTTTCAATTAATTTGATTTTTTTAAATTCTCCTTGAATTTTTATGAGTTTCATCGAATTCTTCTCGTTTCCCTTAAATTCCTCTAAAAACATTCCAATTTTACAGAAATAAATGACATTTAAAAAATTTTTTAAATGTTTTCTTTGGTCCCTATATTTTATCCCATAGGGACTGTGAGGCCTGTTTTAATTCTTTTACTTTCAGACAAATGGAATTGAAAACCTACAGGGAAAAATTTAGTAGGCTCCATCAGTAAATCGACATCAACTCCAGCGAGCAATCCTTTAAAACAAGGAGAAGGATACAACAAATCCGCCAGGCTGGTTTCAAATGTGCCCAGAATCACAAAAGCACCCGTGGAATCAGCCCATTGCAATAACTCTGCATAAAAAAATTCCTCCTCTAAATTTCGTTGCAGCGAAGCAAGTGAAGTCACTCCAGCAAAAACCATCTTGAAAGTAAATTTGTCATGGAACAACAAAGGAAAAATTGGTGAAATTCGATGGGAATCAATAGACGATTTTAAGGTACTTATCCGAAGGGCCACTTTGCCATTGGGACAGAGCCAAACCCCAGGACATGTGATCTAAAAAAAAAAGAATTTT
>CAKNWT010198999.1:0-20835 GCA_932066315.1 Andricus coriarius | reverse complement strand
AGTGAGCTGTAAAGATGGTATATTTAAGAAATATATAATAAAACCAGCGTTTATATTGAAGAAAGAGTTGAGGAGGATTATCAATAAGTATCTAGTGATTAATCAGATGTCTTAAATGACAAAATAATAGGTTTTTCAATATTTCTCAATATTTTCTGATGTGAGGATTAGACAATCATGATTGTGATAAATATTTACGAAAATTAATTTCTTACCCCTGGCGGTGTCAAAGTGTATGAAATGCACTGGACGAGTGTGACTTCTTCCTGCCTTGAATTTACATTGAAACCTGAAGGCAGTTGTTGTGATCAGCGACGATTCATAAATGCAGCCTCCTGTTAATCAATTCAGTGATGTTTAAAAGGTATTATACATCTACACACAATGTTTTGAGCAATGAATGAATTTTTTCTTACTATCGCTTCTCACTAATTTCTTATGAATTGTTAAATTTCAATGAATAATGCCCTTTCAAACAATTTTAGATTGTGCTTGTATTTTTCGTCGGAAATTGGTATTTTTCAATTTTAGAATCCTTCTACTCCCATCATCCCTCTTCCTTGAATCTGAGCCCTGAAATGATTCTTTAAAAAACTCTATATTCTCGCTTATCCCCACTCTACGCTTTCTAATCCTATTTATCATCTTTTAGACATCCCCCTCTGTCTTAAAATTTCCTAGCTCCTCTTCCAGATCTTTCTCCTTTTCCTGTTATTTCTTCCTACACATTAATCTAAAATCCTTTCTTATTTCTACGCACTCCTTTCTTTTCGCAGTAACCTCTTTCTACTTCTTTTACTTTATCTTCAACTTCCTTTTCATCTTTTTACATTCCCTATCCCACCACGACTTCACCATTCCTTTCTTCTTCGTTTAGAATAACTTCTTTTGAACGCAACCTTTCACTTTCTTTTTTAAATCACCCCATATCTCTTCCACCGACTCTCCTTCAAAGCGTAACTTCCCTAACTGCTCCTTATACTTATCTATCGCCTTCCTCGTCCAGCTCACCCTCTCCCCTGTCGAACCTTCTTCTCCACCTTGCTTTCCGCCGCTCATCCCTTATCCACAACCTTAATGGCTGATTGTCTGATTCTACCCTCCAGTCTACTGCGAATTTTGTCGTCTCCTCGCACCCTTGCATAATCATGACTACATAGTCTATCATTGATACCCCCACCTTGCTTAAACATGCGTATTCTCCCTCTTCGTCCCCATTTGCCATACCATTCGCCAACGCCCAGCCTCTATCCTCCATCCAGTCCCTTAGAATCTGAACCTTCTTATTTATTATCTTATCCTTCGGTTTCCTTTCGAAGCTCTCGCCTTCCCTGTAAAGGCCCCTTCCCTCCCGATCATCGCATTAAACTCCTTACCCAGTACCACCATACCCTCCTCTCTTTCGCTTAGCAAATATTCCTTCCTTTCTTTAATTCTAAACATTTGTACCAGAATTTGGATTACATCGATACAAAAGATTGATGTTCGGTATTTTTTGTGTACCCAACATTTATCAGCGAATAATGCGTGGTGTCCTAGCTGATCTACCAGGGGTTACGAATTTTATTGACGATTTTCTGCTATATGGAAAAACGGAGAAAGAGCACGATGAAAATCTAAAGCGGGTTTTCAAGAGAACCCAAAAATAAGGTTGATTTTAAATAAAGAAAAATTTAAATTTGGTTTAAAATAAGTGCAGTTTATAGGAAATAAAACATTGGGTTCTGGAGAAAGGACTTTACAATAAAAAATAGATGCTATATTTAATTTCCAAGATCCGCATAAACTCGTTGAAGTTCGTTGTTTCCTCGGATTGGTCAATTTTGTTGCCGCATATATGTTCCGAGTTTGGCAACCATAAGTGAACCGCTGCGTTGCTTGACGAGAAGATATGTCAAACTTGAATGGGGTACGAATAAAAAATAAGCGTTAGAAAAAATAAAATCAGTTCTAATATCGGACGTCTAGTCGGAATTGTTTGCGCCTTGATTCAGATAGTTGAAAAAAGGTGGCGAGTCATCAGCGACGCGAGCAGAAGCTTATCAGAATGTGAGAAAAAATATTCTCAAATGGAAAAAGAATGAATTGGATGAATATTGGCCTGTGAAAGATTTCAGATATGTAACATCTCAACCAACTACACGAGCCATTCAAATTGAAGAAATTCAAATCTAGTCGAAGAAAGACTCCCTGTTACGCGAAGTTAGAAACGCCCTAATTTCTGGAAATTAAAATGCGCTTAAAAATTCTAATTTTAGATTACTAAAAGATGAGCTGTGTGTTTGTGAAAATATCGTTTTTAAAGGGAACAGAATTGTAATGCCAAACAATTTATAACATATAACACTCACACCCCAGTTTGGTAGGCCAGGCCCCTCCGGTCAAGCCTCATACAGAAGGGATTTCAATATATTTTTAAACGGCCAGCATCAAGCACAAACACACTTTCCGAAACAAGTATCACGCCATCCCGAGTTTGGAAAGCCAGGAACTTCAAGGCAAGCCCCGTAACCCTCATTGCGGTAGGTATTACCAGGACTTTTGGGTACTTCAGACCCCCGGAAAGCAGAATATCTTCAGGGAATCCAAGTCACACGAAAATTGCGGCTCCCTACTTTCTTCAGGGAACTCGGCACCATTTTACCGTCTTCGCTCGTACAATCTTTCACAGCGGGTGAAGATCCTACAGCGCCTCTCGCTTCCTACACGCCTAGACATCCAGGTTACAGTACCCGACCAAAGGACTCTCGTCCGCTCGTAGGAACATTACCAACCAGTCTCATCTTGCCGCCTCCTGGGGATCTTCCTTCCCAAGCTGTGTTGCTCCAGTCTTCGGTTCTGGTCGTTCCGACCGGCCAGCAACTCTTGCCTCTGGACCCCTTGATTTTTCCAGGACTTATGAACCCACTCCGGTTCGTGCTCGAAAGCTTCCGTCGACCCCGGGCAAAGAGATCCGCTCATTCGCGTCACACTCTTCGTCTCCAGGCCCTATCGTTCCGGTCTCTTCCACGGCCTCAAATATCTCTACTTTGGTAGGACCTTTTAATTATTTCGTGCCCACTGCCCTGGAGGGAACTCTTCCTCCCACTCCGGGAAGGTGGCAGTCGACGTGTCGCCCGAATCTTTCTCGGCCTCGCTTTCAGGTTCGCCACCTTCAAAACAGCCTCGAACGTCCAGTGATTTGTCTCTTCAGCTTCGTAATCTGGGTTTCTAAGTCTTTGCATTCGATCAGACAAAGCGATTTCGCTGCTTAATCATCTAACAATCTCATTTAATTTGACAAGGTAGCTCCGCATACGGCTCTCCCAAGATCTACGGACGACCTAGCAGCTGACAGAAATCTGTACCACCAGGAGCAGCGAAGAGAGTATACCCCCCAGCAGCCACAAGGACCAGCCTTGATCTATGGTCCGTCTCGGCGCTTTCCAGGCCGAGCTCAATATAGCCCTGGCAGTACGCTCAGCGGTGTCTATATACCCAGCTTCCTAGCAACTCTCCTTTTCCTCATCCCTTCCCCTTTCGCTTGTGTCTGGCTACTTACACACCGTGACAGATATCAGAGTAGAGTTAAAGAATCCGAAATACAAGTATGCGACGTCGTCTAAGTTCAAAGATAGGATAAAGACAGCAAATTAGGTGCGGAATATGATAACACTAAATTTAATGTTACTACGAGGCAAGGTGACACAGTAACTATTCAGTCGCAGAATGATAATGCTGTTTATAATCAAAACACATCGGACGTCAAGAAGTTTATTGCTGAAAAGCTAAGCGATAATGTTATAATCATTAGCGACGAAGAATCTGACGAAAATCTAGACTTAGGATGTGTCAGGCGATTTCCAACTAGAAGCAACTGTGTTATTTTTCTGATACACATGATGTTTCGTCTTTTCATTTTGAATCTATTTTCTTTAAAACTTATCCTAAACCGTTTCTCTTGGTAAAATAATACCGATCCTCATAGAAGAATGTTAATTTTGGAACTTTTCTCTTTTGAAATTACTTTTTCAGTCCGAAATTGCGAAAAATAGACCAGAAGCAAAAACCGGAGACTTAAAAACATAATTTCATTGGACGCCTTGCTAAATACTATGAAATACATCAATTTGATATTCTTATTAAACTCATATTTTGATTTTAAAATTGTGTTCGGAGCGACGAGACACTTCGTATATTACGCGTGAAATATATTCTTAGACTCACTTTCAGCATCCTCTAGGGTATCAAAAACTTTAGCACTGTCGCCATTGTAAAGAAGGCAGCAGATAAAGATCAAAATTAAAACTCGCATGGCTATCAATGTTAACAAACTTTGCAATAAATTTACGTTTGAACTGAGTAACAAAATAAGTGACTATTCCTCTAGGTTCCTCGCTTTATATATATAACATTTCCCCCTACTAATCCATGAAGATTTCGAAATATGGTAATTATAATTTTAGTTGGCAGACAACGAATACTTCCACATCGAGATAAAAATTTCCTCATCACAGTCTATATACCTTAGAATTACAGATACATTGTTTAAATAACCTATTTATTCAAACACATTCAATCTTGAGGACTCATTTAAAAATAATTGCATTGATTTAATAAACTTTCCATCACCTCGTATAGTCATTTGTGTCAATCTTCATCCCGACAACATGTTATTAGTTATCTAAGGGTATTCAAGCTACGATATTCAAAAAAAGCCGAATTGCTGGCTGATTGAATTCAAAATCATTGATGATAATAATAATAGTTTTTGGGTATTTAGGACTTGCCGATTAGAACAAAAATTGTTTACGAAGCTTTTATTTGAATTAGGATATTCTTATTTTTCTGTTAGACATAATTGTATACATATCAGGATTACACAAATCATATTTGGCAATGATGTAATTGCTTAATTTTCATCCAAATCATTCCGAATCCAAATCCAGATTCAAATCACTTACTTCTCTTATCTGTGGTTCGACTCCTATTGGTTTGATAGCACAGCATACAAAGTCGCGCCCATTTTTTGCTTGCTTAATGCAGTGAGCTGTATAGGAGAGATATTTTTGTTAAACATATAATAAAACATGCGTTCATCTTGGAAAAGAGGTTGAGGAAAATTATCAATAAGTGTCTAGTGATTAATCAGATCTTTTAAATAAAAAAATAATTGATTATTGAATTTCTCGTAACATTTCTCAACATAAAGATTACAAAATTATAATTGTCATAAATATTCACAGAAACCTTACCCCTGGCGGTGTCATAGTGCACGAAATGAAATCGATGATTGTGTGATCCTCTCATGAATTTACATTGCCACCTAAAGTCCGTCGTTTCGCTCAGAGACGAATTTTGGATGCAGACACCTGTTAATCGATTTAGTGATGTTTAATATTTTCCGGGAATTTAGAACACCTTGAAAAATGCTTTTGAAAATATTTGGAAAAAGTCATGACAAAATGTGCTGACTTTTTGTTAGGTTCTGCCAAGATCTGAACATAGTCCTAAATTTTATTGTAGAAGTGATAAGTGTCTCAATCTTCTGACATACATGGTGCCTTGCAAAAGAATATTTATTTTGTGAACTTTTCTCGTATCTTTTAGTAATTTCTTCAACTAATCATGAAGTCCGAAAATGAGAAACATGTACAACAACAAAAAAACCCGAAACAAAACTTAATTCCGATTAGAAATACAGAATTTTCTGGAAATTTAAAATCGAAATTTCTTTAGACGCGCTAAGTCTTCTGGTATCAAAAATATGTGACTACTCTTCCCGAATTTCGAAACAACGAGGAACTTCGTATATCATGCATGAAATATATTCTTAAACTCACTTTCAGCAATATCTAGGGTTTCATGAACCATAGCACTAGCCCAATTGTAAAGAAAGCAGCAGAGAAAGATGAAAATTAAAACTCGCATGGCTATTAATGTTAACGAACTTTTCAATAAATTTACGTTTAAGCTGAGTAAAAAAATAAGTGAATATTTCTCTAGTTTTCTTGCTTTATACATAGAAAATTTACCCCTACTATTTCATGTTCCTCATCGAGATAAAAGTTTCCTTATCACAGTCTAGGGAACACTATTTACAATAAAATTATAGAATTAGTGCCAATTTAACCTCTTTACGGGACTTGATTTTTATCTTCAATATTGCGACATTTCATAGCATTTAAACTGATCACGGAAATCGTAATCAACTCAGTTACTTTGACAAATTTCACAAAAGTTCATCATTAAACAATTTTCTTCAGTTAAATGATTTTGAGCCTTTGAATTAAAAAACATTATATTTGAACTATGTAATTGATCGATGCGTGGAATAAATACTTTGGTTTCTTTGAATTTCGTTATTTCCTAATTTTCCTAGCTTTATGTTTGAAGTTGTTGTTCTCTCGTTGTTTTTTCAGTTCTGATCCTCCTTTATAGTTATCTTCTTTCTGAAACAAATGTGAAAGGAAAAACAAAAAACTCGTTCGTGTAGTCAATTATCGTGGAGATTTCTCATCTTTAGAGTCGATTTTCCTTTGAGTCAGGTTTTGTTTGTCTTTGGAGTCGATTGTCATTCTAGTCTGTTGTTGTTTGAGTTTGATTGTTGTTTTATTTAGTTAATAACACAGGGCCACAAAACGAAATCACAAAAGACCTCCGACCGACCCAAGTATTTTATAGGGTTTCAGGTGCGCAGATCACGAATCAGTGATCCTTATGACATCTGCATGTCAGGATCAAGGTCGTTTGAAGGTCAATTTCATTAATTCGACAGATGTCATCTTTTTGACCCCAGATTCTGAAAGAGCAGGAAATTTTGCGTTCGGATACATTTTTACCCACGGGATCGAGTGACCTCTAGTGGTCATATAAAGGTCAAGAGCATTCTTCAGAATATCTAAACCTATTAACTTGTCATGGTTTGCTAATATCAAGTTATCATCCTTATAAAATACGTTTACGGGTGCGCTGATCATGATTCCGTGACCCCTAGGACCCCTACACTTTAGAATCAAGGTCATTTGAAAGTGAACTTCGTTGATTCGAGAGATATCAGCTTTTTGACCTCAGACTCTGAAAGAGCAGGAAATTTTATGTTTGGATACATTTTTACCTACAGGTTCGAGTAACCTCTAGAGGTCACATAAAGGTCAACAACATTAATTAGAAATTCTAAACCTAGTAGCTTGTCATGATTTGCTAATATCAAGGTAAAGATTGCTAAAAAATACGTTTTCGGATGCGCTGGTCACGAATCCGTGGCCCCTATGACCCCTTAACGTCAGGATTAGGGTCATTTGAAGGTCAGCTCCCTTATTTGAGAGACATCCTCTTTTTGATATCACGGATGCGTGATCAGCGCAACCGAAAACGTATTTTATGAGTGTCATTAACTTGATATGAGCAAACCATGACAAGCTACTAGGTTCAGAAATTTTCAAGAATGCTTTTCACCTTCATGTAACCTCTAGAGGGCACTCGATGCCGTGGGTAAAAATGTATCCGAACGTAAAATTTTCCGTTTTTTCAGAATCTGGGGTCAAAAGATGATATCTCTCTAATTAAAGAAGTTGACCTTCAAATTACCTTGATCCTGACGTGTAGGGGTCATAAGGGTCACGGATTCGTGATGAGCGCACCTGAAAACTTATATTCTACTTAGTTTGGTCAGAGGACTTTTTTGATTTCATGTTGATCGAAATTGGAAATCCCATTCAAACTATGTAATTTAGTTTGTTAACAAAAAGTCAGAGTAAATATGTTTCCTATTATAGAATTTTTAATTCTGCGTCTCACTATTTGTACTTCCTTTTTAAAGGTGATATTTCTTCTTCTGATTCTTATTATTTTTTCGTCTTCTTCTTTCTTCTCAAAGAAGAATGTTACTTCTGTCTTGTATCAGGAGTGAAAATGCTATTAATTTACAAATTATTTATTAGAGTCATTTTACAGTAGATGTGTTCAGAGTATTGTTTACAGTTCTTTTGTGTCATTATCTGTAATTAGTTTTTCTAATTTAAAATTATTAATATTCCATTCTACAATGAGTTTTCCCTTTTGGATTTTTAATTCGTAAATCGTTGGGGAAATTTTCTTTTTGATTATAAAAGGACCTTCATACTGGTCGTATAGTTTTTCTGCCTTTTTATCCACTCTGCTTGACAGTTTGGTTGCCCTTTTTAGTACACTCTCTCCTTTTTTAAATTCTACCAGTTTCTCCTAAAATTGTAACTGTTAGATTTGGAACTCTATCTCGCTATCGTTTTCTATAGCTCTTCTGAGGAACTGAATTGGTTTTAATTCACGACTATTCAAACTAAATTATTTAGTTTATTAACAAAAAGTCAAAGTAGATATGTTTCCTATTATCCTACCTACTCGTGGGAACAAAATGAGTTCTTTCGAAAACATCAAAAACAAAACATTCAAGAGGAGTCGTCGAATGCCCGTCAGCAAAAATTGTCTGCCGCTTCGAAAATGGAAATTACTGAACGAGCCTTAGAACATACTATGGAATCTATAAGTCAGGAACCATCTGGTAGTAACGCTAACGATACTAATGCTGGGGGGTCAAATGAAACAGCCTTTGTGATAGCAGCGCACCGAACGAAATCAAGGAACAGAAGAAGATGCGGCTGAGAGGTTCAACATTCTTTTATAGCCAGCCTCTTCGAAGGTACCTAAAAGCGGCCGTACTCGCCTATGTGTTCCGAAAACCCAAACTTTATGGTGACCAGGCCAAGGCAATCAAAGTGACATTAGAGATAACAATCGATTATGTGCAACCTGGAGAATTCATTCCAAGATCAAAGCGATCGACTGCAAAGATCACATAAGGCCAGAAAAGCTGTTAGGTTAGATTCATGGTGTATTCCCTGAATTAACAGTAGTACTCAAAAGAATAGGAATTCAAAACCCAATCATGGAAACGGGAGGATGAAAGGTTGTCCATGTCAAACTGAGTAATCAAGCTACCCAACTTTTAATAACTGTAGATCGACTGCAGGTCTTACTATGGGTTGGAGAGGGTTTCAGGAAAAGATCACCTTTGCTACAATTCGCCTGGTCGAAAAGAGATTCTAATCTTCTGGGAGAAAATACGTGGAGATACTTATCAGCTAACTGAAGACGCTTCAGATATGTCACTCCTTTGTAAATTTTTCCAAAGACAATGGTTGCAACCTACAGAGGAGGAATGTCCACCAATCACTGCTGAAGAAGTAAGGAACGTTATTGCTAGAACTAGAAACTTTTCAGCACCAGGACCAGATAAAATCAACAGCTTTTGGTGGAAGAAGTTTACTTCTACGGACCAACATCTGGCTTGTGCATTTACTACTTTCTTAAACGGAGAACAAACCAGCCCGCAGTGGCTGGTACATTCAATATAGCTTCATTTAATCAAATTTTTCAAAGGAACAGTAAAAAATACAATTTTCTTTTGAATAAGCTTGTTTAATTTCCCTTCTAAAATAATTTTATACATATCAGGATTATACAAATCATATCTGGTAATGATATAATTACTGAAAGTTGGATGATTATCCAAATCATTCCAAGTTCAAATTCAAATCACTTACATCTCTTATCAGTGCTTCGTCTCTTAGTGGTTTAATAACACAACATATAAAGCCGCGCCCCAAAGGGTTCGCCCTAAGGCAGTGAGCTGTAAAGATGGTGCATTTATCAAATATATAATAAAACAAGCGTTTATATTGATAAAAGAGATCAGGAAAGTTATCAATAAGTGTCTGGTGACTAAGCAGATGTTTTAAATGACAAAATAATAATTTTTCAATATTTCTCAATATTTTCTGATGTAAAGATTAGACAATTATGATTGTGATGAATATTCACAGAAATCAATTTCTTACCCCTAACGGTGTCAAGGTGTATGAAATGCACTGGATGACTGTGATTTTGTCCTGCCTTGAATTTACATTGAAACCTAAAGCTAGTTGTTTTTCTCAGCGAAGATTTATAAATGCAGTGTCCTGTTAATCAATTTAGTGGTGTTTAAAAGTTATTATATATCTACACACAATGTTTTAAACAATGAATGCATTTTTTCTTACTATCGCTTCTTACTAATTTTGGTTAAAATAGTTCGAAACATTTACAAAAAAAAAACACTTTTTAATAAATAAATATGTGATGTGGTGATTGGGAAAGACATCTAGCAAATCGCAATAATTATCCTAAATATTTGGATTTTAACAAATTCTCAGATAAAAAGATCCGTACTCTCGAAGTTGTAGAAATGTTCAAGAATAATAATCCTGTAAAAAATTCGCGTGCTAATAGTTCAAATCCTTCCGTTTCCAAAGGTCCAGAGGCTGCAAAAATGCACAGTCAATGCGGCTTCTGCATCTTCTATTCAATCTAATTGTGCTACAAAAGTTGCTTCTAATAATCAGACTTCTAGGCCTGAAAATGTAGCCAAAACCTCTAATATCTTTAATTCGAATAATGCATCATTAAATGTAACAGCTACTAATTCTTCGTTCAGTTTGCGATGTTCACAAAGCGGTACGACCTTGCTAGATACTGCAAAAATTAAAATTCGTGCACACAATGATGGAAAAGTTATCGTACGAGCCTTTCTCGATCAAACATCTGATGCTTCTTTTGTTTCAGAATCTTTGGTGAACTTATTGCGGTCTAAGAGCACCCCTGTAATGATTAGAGTGACTGTGGCGGTTGAAGTCTTGATTGGCGTGGCAAAAGCGCGAATAGATTTGATTATTTCACCAATAAACAATGATAAAATTAAATATCCGATGACTGCCAATGCCTTGCCTTGCTTACTATGGCTCTCTTCTGTTACCAGGATTGTCTGAAGGACCTTCTGGATCTATAACTGCGCTGTCTACGATATTTGGATAGATTCTATCAGGTCCTATTCGAAACAAAAATTTGCAGGCTAAGTCGGGTCTCATAACATAGGACCACAAAATCTAAACCCTTGCAACACCGAACAGACTAAGTACCTATAGGTTTTCGTGTTTGCTGAATTCAAGTCCGTTGTCCGTTTGTTTAGACCTTGAATTGACTTTGAACTTGACCTGATATGACCGAACGGACAACGGATGCAAATTCAGCGACCGCGAAAACCTGTAGGTACCCTGACTTATTGGGTTAGCGATGAATTTTGTAGGTTTGACCTTAAATTGACCTCGACAGTGATCTGAAGGGACTAAATGGACAACAGTTTTAAATGCGCTGACACCGAGAACCTGTAGGTACCCTGACTTATTTGGTTATTGATGAATTTTGTTGGTCTAACTTAAATTGACCTTGAACCTGACCTGATGGGACCAAGCAGACACAGGATTCGAGCTCAGCGACCTCGAAAACCTATAGGCACCCTCACTTATTTGGTAAACGATGAGTTTTGTAGGTTTCAACTTGAATTGACCTTGGCCCTGACCAATAGGACCAAACGGACAACGGATTTAAATTCAGCGACCCTGAAAACCTATAAGTCCACAGATTTAATTTGTTAGCGATGAATTTTGTAAGTTTGACCTTGAATCGGACCAAACGGACAACGGATTCGAATTCAGCGATCCCGAAAATATAAAAGCCACCTAGTCTGGTCCATGTTGCAAGGGTTTAGATTTTGTGGTCCTGTGTAATTATTCATGTTTCAACCTTCTCTGAAATTTATTTCGAACCACAGAGATTCTGGGAATTAGAAGACATTCCGCAGCAGTCTATGCTCACTGAAAAAGAGAAGCTTTGCGAAAATCATTTTTCTGAAACGCATTGACGATAACATAAAGGAGATGACGTTGTACGCCTTCCTATAAAAGAATAATCTCTCGATTCTTTTGGAAAATCATTACCTAGAGCCTTATCTGAATACCGCAGTGTGGATAGACAACTCGCTAAAACTTAAAATTTAACCAACAAATAAGAAGATTTTCTTAAAGATCAGGAGACACTTGGTGATATGCAACGACCATAAATGAAGCTTCTAACTTTCCCGATGTCAGCGTCATCCTTAAACGCGACTTCTATTTTGAGGATGTCTTGTTTGGATCGGATAATTTAGATCAAGCCCGACAACTGCAAAAGAAACTAACACTGTTGTTAGAAAAAGGAGGATTTCCTTCACGTAAATGGTCAGCAAATGATCCTAGGTAAACTAAATTAAATGAACCTATATCTGAAAACAAGGTAGACAATTTCGGTAAAGACGCAACAAGTTTGGAGTTGCTATGAAACAAGTAGATCTTTCTCTTATAGCCAGACTTTTTTATCCTCATGGATGGTTAGCTCCCATTATCATTGTAGCAAAAATTTGCATGAAGGCGCTTTGGCTTCAAGAATTAGATTACGATAAGATACTTCCTTCAAATTAACAAGGTACACTGGAATCAATATAATACAGAGATACCTTCGCTTCAAAATCTCAAAATTCTTCGATGGAACAAACTGAGCGAAAACTTACAATCTGTGCAATAACATGGATTCTTTGATGCTACTACCAAAGTCTATGCGACAGCAGTTTATTTAAGAATCATTGAGAATTGACAAGCTATTAATTCAACTCTTCTAATAGCAAAGTAAAAAAACCTCCCATTTTGACTACCAGTATTCCCAAATTAGATCTGTGCGCAGCCTTACTACTAGCTAAGCTTTTGCAACAAGTTGAGGAAGAAATTAAATCACAAACTAATTCCATGTATTGTTGGTCAGATTCGACTACGGTATTATTGTGGCTAAGTAAACTACCATCCACCTGGCCTACATTTGTAGCAAATAGAGTCTTTTTGATGCAGTCAAAAATTTCTAAAGCTAAGTGGAATCACGCTCCTACGGCCTTGTATCCTGCAAATAATGTCTCTCGAGGTGTTACTGCAGAAGAATTAGTAAATAGTTTACTGTGCTGGCATGAACCTCCTTTTTTAAAAAAGAATTCTGAAAATTGGCCAAGTACATCAACCGAAGATTCAGAAAGAGAACAGGAAAAGTGTCTGCCGACTTTCACAAGGAAGATTAAGGCAAAATTAAAACAAAACGAAGTTCATATCAATGTTCTTAAATTAGAGAAATCTTTCTGGTTTAAATTTCTTCAAAAAAAGAATTTTTTATAGAAATAAAGGCTCTTCAGAATAGTAATTCATCCAATCAAGCTAGTCCTTTGAAAATGATATGCCCATTTCTTGATATGAATAGGACTTAAGAGGAAAAGGACTGTTTACGAAATCGTTACCGCCAGCTTGGGGAACCGAGGGATCAGCACGTTCTAAGTCCAAGGCGCAAAAAAAAATGCGAGATAATTTATCACCGTTATTATTTAAACTACTAAATACCTTATCAATGTAATATGATATATGATTCTCCGAGCTTATCCAACAAGGCACTCCCTTTGCAACCAAAAAATGTTTTTGGTTGTTTTCGAAAATTAGCATTGATGTAGCCTCCGGAAGCTACGACAACGATCGTTCACCGAACGATTTATCCCGACGCTACCGGAAGTAACACGTGATCCGACTCGTCACTTCCCACAACACCAGATGTTGATCAAGTCGGAAAACTCACTTAAAATCGAATGCAAAAGAAACACTGACTTTACATTGACGAACTCAAAGACCTGAAACGTCTAGTGAAGCGCACTTTAATTTAACATTACATTTGTAATTTTATTTTACAAGCTTGCGCCACCATTCTTGGACCATTCCATGAAAATACTCAAATTTGGTATGAATATAAAATTAATTTTTCCGAATTTCAGAACGACGAAACACTTCGTATATTATGCATAAATTATAAATGCTTAAACTCACTTTCAGCAGCCTCTAGGGTAGCATAAGGTCTAGCAATAACAACATTGTAAAGAATGTAGCAGACAAAGATTAAGATTAAAACTCGCATGGCTATTAATGTTAACAAACTTTTCAATAAATTTACGTTTAACCTGAGTAAAAAAATAAGTGGATATTCCTCTAGATGTCTCGCTTTATAAATTGAAAATTTACCACTACTTTATCATTAAGGTACTTAAATGTGGCAATTGTAATTTCATTTGACAGGCAACAAATACTCCCTCATCGAGATAAAAAATTCATCATCAGAGTCCAAGGATCACTGTTTACAATAAAAATACAGAATTGGTGCTACTAAAACATCTTCAGAGCACTTGCCTCACATTTTTAATATGACGACATTTAATACCATCTAAAATGTTCACAGAAATTATAATTAACTTGGTTACATGTGTTATAATGCTTCCAAAATTTTATCATCAACACATATTTTTCACGACGCATTTTTCAGTTGCTTAGAACTCATATGATGAATGTTATCATGTATGAATATTATCTTGGATATAATCATGAAGACATGATTTGTTCTGGGTGTAATTTTTCGTTGTATGACGCCATTCAAATATTCTGAATGGTTTAAATCAATCGACTTGAAATATGTATCATCTTTAAGCAAAATCGAATATGAAGCTCTTTATCAGCAAGAAGAAGAGCAACATCCTCCAGTCAACATACCACCCGTTCCTGCAAGACCACCTTTGCAGATAGCCGATAATGCCAACAGGAGAAGCAGGAGATCTATCCACCAAAAAGTCTTTTTGAGGATGGTCAAATTAACTGAAGCTAATACTGCTGTCCCCGAAGATGTTAATCTCTGGAATCTAAACTGTTTAGTTTATGAGAACAGGGTCTCCCTGTTCAGCGACAATCAAAGTAACGGTACTTCAGTACTTCAGTACTTCAGTAAGACTGTTGACCATCAAGCATTCAGGAAGTATGGAGATAGTTATCAGCTAAATGAAGAGGCTTCAGATATATCACTGTTTCATAACTTTTCCCAAAGGCAAAGGTCAGAAGGTCCAGAGAAAGAGTGTAATTGGATTCTCGACACCAGCCGATGGTAATATCACGGCATAGGAGGAGAAGAAACGTTCTAAATATGAAGCACTTCTTTTCGAGCTTGGCAGACTGTGTCCAGGCTGTAAGGTCCATCTTGTAGTTCTCATTCGTAGCCTTGGAGGTATGAAGGCTTCATTTCTCAGCCAATCTATGAAGATTCCGGTTTGTCTTCATCAGGCACAGTCCATCGCAAACCGAATGCAAAAGACTGTTCTTCTTGGATCACTTCATCTGTTTCATCAACACTCTCCCTTATAAGATTCTACAACGATTGGTAGCTCTGAAAAAGTATCCAGATGTGAAAGCTTCACCTTCAGAAATTCCTAATTCTAATATGCAGAATGTTAATCAGGCTTCGCAACTGACATTATGCAATTTCACCAAAGACACATTTTGATGTGAAAGACTCTGTCAACTAAAATTATCACTGCATTCAATATAGCTTTATTCAATCGAATTTTGTGAAGGAATAGTAAAAAGGACACATTTATTTTTAACAAGCTTCTTTAATTTCCCTTTTAAAAATAATTGTATACATATCAGGATTACATAAATCATATCTGGTAAATATACATTTCCTTAATGTTGGATGCTTATCCAAATCATTCCAAATTCAAATTCAAATCACTTACATCTCTTATCAGTGATTCGACTCTTAGTGGTTTGATAAGGCAACATATAAAGCCGCGCCCCTTAGGGTTTGCCCTAAGGCAGTGAGCTGTAAAGATGGTATATTTATCAAATATATAATAAAACCAGCGTTTATATTGAAGAAAGAGTTGAGAAAAATCATCAATAAGTGTCTAGTTCTTCATCAAAATTTTAAAATTACAAAATAATAGTTTTTTTTTACCCCTGGCGGTGTCAAAGTGTATGAAATGCACTGGACGATTGTGACTTCTTCCTGCCTTGAATTTACATTGAAACCTAAAGTTAGTTGTTTTGATCAGCGATGATTCATTAATGCAGCCTCCTGTTAATCAATTAAGTGATGCTTAAAAGCTATTATACGTCTACACACAATGTTTTAAGCAATAAAATAATTTTTTCTTACTAAAGATTCTTACGAATTTCTTATAAATTGATCAATTTCAATGAATAATGACTTTTTGCAGGAAACACATTGTCGACAACTAAAACGTTTTCAATTTCCAAAGAAAATTTCTCTATGACTTAAATAGTTCAAACCATTTACAGACAAGAAAAAATACTTTCTAACAAATAAATATGTTCAGGGTCAGTGTCAAGGTCAGTTCAAGGTCAAACTTACAAAATTTATCGCTAATTAATTTAGTCAGGGTACCTATAGCTGTTCGTGCTCACGGAATTCAAATCCGTTGTCAAGGTCAGCTCAAGGTCAATCTTACAAGATTCATCACAAACCAGTTAAGTCAGGGTACCTATAGGTTTTTGGGGGTCGCTGAAATCAAATCCGTTGACCGTTTAATCCCATCAGGTCAGGGTCAAGGTAAGTTCAAGGTCAAGATTACAAAATTCATCGCAAACCAATTAAGTCAGGGCACCTTTAGTTTTTCGGGGTCGCTGAATTCAAATCCGTTGTCCGTTTGTTTTGACCTTAAATTGACCTTGAACCTGACCTGATGAGACTAAACGGACAATGGATTTGATTTCAGCGACCATGAAAACCTGTAGGTACCCTGTCTTAATTGGTTAGCGATGAATTTTTTAAGTTTGAGCTTGAACTGACCTTGACCCTGACCTGATGGGACCAAACGGATTCGAATTCAGCGACCCCGAAAATATAGGAACCACCTAGTCTGGTTCGTGTTGCAAGGGTTTAAAGTTTGTGGTCCTGTGTTAGTTTACAAATTGAAAACAGAGTTGTAGGGAATTTTTTTTTCAAAAAAAATAAGTAAAGGCAGAACTCAAAATTCAGCTTTAACCAAAATGTATCCACTTTAATAATTAATTATTGCTGGTTTAATTTTCCTTTGAATTTTTAGGCATGAACAAAATAATGAGTGAAACTCAACGAGAATCATTTTAAAAATATTATTGTATTTGAGTTTGAGAATTATTTAAAATTAACAATTGCGTCAGAAAATAACGAATAAGAATTGTGTCGACACACTTTATATATTATGCATGAAATATATTCTTAAACTCACTTTCAGCTCTCTCTAGGGTACGATAAACTATGGCACTAGCACAATTGTAAAGAAGGTAGCAGAGAAATACCAAAATCAAAACTCGCATGGCTGTTGAATTTAAAAACGTTTTAATAAATTTGATTTTGAGCTTATCACTTCTCAGCTAAAACTGTTTAAAATTAAAATACTGAATTGGTTCCAATGAAACGTCTTTACGACGCTTGCTTGGTATCTTTGATATTACGAAATTTTATAGCATTTAAACTGATCACGGAAATCGTAATTAACTCAGTTACCTTGATGATAATGTACATACCTCCCAAAAGTTGATAAACATCAAATTTTTGTCATGGCACATTTTTTAGTTGTTCAGAACTATTATGATGATATGCTTCTTCCATCTCTTCTTTTTCTACTGGTCCTCTTCTTTCTCCTCCAGCCTAATCATCTCAATTCTGCTTTTCTTCTCGTTCGATTTCCAGAATGTGTCTCCTACTTTCGCTTTCATATATTTAATCTTCATCTCGGCGTCTGGCCGTTCCAGCCTCTCCTTCTCTCTTCAAAGCCAATCTTCCACCAGCTTCTTTCTCTTTGTCGAATCTTCCTCAATCCATATTCCTGAGTTCTTGAGCTTACCCCTTCCCTCCAGGAACTCCGTTTTGTTTTCCATATATTTAAGCTTGAGCATCAATCCACCATGAATCTTTCATGACTGTTACGACTCTCGCCAGCCTCTGTGTGCGTGCCGCTAGGCTCCCCACTACGCTTGATAACTCGCAGTCGTCTCCGCTGACCCTCAGCACCTTCAGGTTTCTCCTCCTCACCGCTCTGTCTTCCTTCTCCACCACAAACTCATTCTTCGTCAAAGCTCTTGGAGGATTCTTCCACGTGTTTTGGTTTTCCTTCGTCTGAGAGCTCACATCTTTCATCTTTATCTCACTTACCTTTGTAGACTACTCTCTCGCTTTCTTCGGATCCGCTGAGCTCGCCTTCTCCGTACATCCTTTGGTATTCAAATTGAGCTTCTAGATGCGTATACGCATCTTAGCCATCTCCAGTAACTTCTCTCTTGCTTTCAAGGTTCGCTCGTTCTCTCTATTTCTCCCATTCTAGTTTTATCACCTCTCACCAAGCCTTCATCTTCCTTTTCCTTTTCTTACAGTCACCACTCATCACGCTGTTCGGCTGTTGCTAACACACACTCTCTCTCTGTCTACACACTTTCTCATGCTTCCTGCCCGCTGTAATTAAGATACCGTCTCGTGACAGCTGACGCTCTCTCCACGCAAGGCCCCAGCGCCTCTTCTCCTTGCCCTTCCGGTTCGACCCCTAACATCCACACATCCACGGCCACCTTTTTCCAACCACTTCATCTCCTTCTTCTTCACATCACCAGTACGCTTCTACTCTCATTACCATTAGTTAAATTCTGAAATAAAAAATTAATGAATGGAATCAGTGATTTTCTTCTGTTTGATGCAACAATTTCCCTCAAAGAAGTTTTTAATCAAGTCTAAAGCAGCGAATATAGTATCTGGTACATAACTTTTTTATAGAAACAAACCTACGAGAAACGGCTTAACCAAACTCAACATCTCTTAAATTTCGTTGGTGAACTTAGACCATGATCGGCATCATTATCGTCATTAGATATCACAGGGTCTATTTCCTTTACGCTATCCAATATCTCACTGTCTGTGGGTTCAGTGCCAGTTATTAAATTAGCGTCCACATCAACAAAATCTTCAAAGCTTATATCTGTGAATTCTAATCTCATTTGCAGATAAGTCCACTCTTTAGAAATACCATCTGCAGAACGTTCATCCTCTTCTTGCATCGCAGCATTTTCAACGTCAGCTTTCATGAAGCTAGCCTTCCGATGGCAAGTTGCAATTGTTTCAGTAATGACATCAGTCTAAGCATTGTTCAAATCGAAAATGGCATCCAACAAATTCAAATCAGGTACCCTCCTTCTCTCCTCCGAAGCCTCAAGAAATCTTTTATCATTCTCTTCCGGTAATGAGCTTTAAGGTTCTTGATAATTCCTTGATGCATTGATTGTAATTTTGAAGTCAAATTCGGTGGTAAGTAAACCACTTTTACGGCTTTCAATGTTTTCATCAAAATTTTCGAATGAGCCAGACAATTACTCATAAATAAAAGAACTTCCTGATTCACCCAAGATATTTTATCATTCTTGTATAGTATTGAAAAAAATTGACTTCCTTGAAACATCGTAGCTTTTTTGATTCGCCTATCACCAATAACTTTAATTTCTCTTTGCCAAACATATTTGCGCAGACGATTACAGTAACACGATCTTTGTTCTTCTTTCCACCCTGACAAGCGTCTTCTTCGAATGTTAAAGTTCTATCTGGTAAAAATTTGAAAAATACCAGTTTCATCTGCAGTGAAGATATCCTCTATTGCATACATAGACAGCAAATCAGGCAAAATGTCAGTGAGCAACTGTTCTCAGTCTTCTTCCAAAACAGAAGCACTCTCGTCACTTAATGTTTGGAGCGGATTTCATCCATTCCACCATCGATGTTTCCAATAATGGAAAGCGAGATGTCTTCGTGCTCTTCCGATATGGTTGGAAAGAGGAATTTCCAGCAGCAGACAAAATATCATCCTTGCTCTTAGCAATGGTAGTTAGAGAGTTTGCAGATATTCAAAAATCAGCTGCAATGACCTTCTTCCTTTCAACTCATATCTCGACATATCTTTGGTTTGGTCTCCTGGGTTATGATTGACCTCAAGAAGCTCAACGGAATCATCCGCGTGAAAATGTCTGAATACCGAATCCACCATGAGAGGACAGTTGTAGAATGAATAGCTCAGCCACGCAAGCTTGGGAGGCAGAGTGATTATGAATGTTCGTCGATCATGTGACTGTTAGACAACCCAACGCGCGAATATTTCTAAAACCGAACTAGTATCTCACTCTACGACTACATTTGTAGCGTTGATCTGTATACTACCTTAAAAATTGCAGCTATTGACTTCCAGAACATCAGATATCTTAACGTCGAGCAGCTAGCTGCTCAATCTTGATTTTAACATCTGCACAAACAACTCCCCCAAACATTAGATCTTCCAGGCGTGCATAGTGAGGCTTCCAACCCCTGACTAAGGCAGAGGAACCCTTTCTCAAGACGTAAGGATTTGTCATTGTCATCCAGCATAGGGTGATCAAGGCGACGAATTACCAAAAACACATCCTCCGTACGGCGGCAGGGATTGACAGATGCCGCCTTTGTGGAGATCTCAATGAGAAAATCAAAAACATCATTGATGGCTGTATGATGCTTGCCTCACATAATGACTTAATGATGTTGCTCGGATCATTCGGCAACAAATTGCCCTAACCACTGTCTTACTAGAGAGGTTTAGGTTTTACTACAAATATAGATTAGTTAAAGTACTAGAGAACGAACACCATTTCCTTTACTGGGACAGGACTATCTTGACTGACCACCCATTCAGACACAATTTTCCGGGTGTCCTCTGGTTAGATAGACGTGCTCAACATGTAAGAATAATAGACATTAGCGTTCCCCTTGACAATGACATTAGGCTCATATACATTGAGATGATCCAGAAATATTCGGATCTGAAGCAGAAGGTCTTAATCGTGTGGACAGTGAAGAAGGTCACCTTCCATCTGGTCGAGATCTTCTCCACTGGGAACGTTTATGTGAGGTGGGTGCAAATCTTGGAAGAGCTATAGCTAGTTACTTATATAATATTATGGAAATAATGAATTAAAAATCATTAATATTGATAGTTTTTGGGTATTCAGGACCTGCTGACCAGAAAAGAAATTCTCCACAAAGCTTTTATTT
>CAKNWT010198952.1:0-10831 GCA_932066315.1 Andricus coriarius | reverse complement strand
TACTTTGACGCTAAACGTGGAAAAACGGCCGATTTCGGACATTTTTAGCGTCAAAGTAGGGTCCAGATTGAATTGAAATCGCTGCTTATTTTGAACCTACTTTGCTGCTTTAGCGCCTACTAAAGTAGGAGTTATAGCTTCAAAGTAGGGCCTAAATTTCGACTCGGGTTTCGGATCGGTACAGAGCGTTATGCTCGATGTTTTGGGCATGAGACGAGTTAAAGCGCGGCTTATGCCGAGAGTGTGAGCCGCACCGACTCACAGATCTCATATTGTACGCCACTATTTGACCAAAAACAACGTTCATACCGTTCCGCAAGCTCCATATTTACCTGACATGCATCCTTGTGACTTTTTCCTATTCCCATGACTCAAGTTACCACTTCGTGGAAAGCGTTTTGAGACAATTGGGGCGATAAAGGAGAATTCGCTGAAGGCGATTCCAAAACCGGCATATGAAAATTGTTTTCAAGATTGGAGGAAGCATTGCAATATGTGTATTGCTTGCAATGGAGATTACTTCGCAGGGAATAAACTGAATATCGATGAATAATTGAACCGTTTTCGTTTTATTGAAGAATTCCGGGTACTTTTTGATCATAGGTAAGTACCGGAAGTAAATTGTGCCTACATACTAGGGGTGTACTCGAGAATCTACTCCCAGTACTAGTACTGGCAGTAGTTATTTGGTACGTTCGGAAATGGCTGATAGTGCAAGTGCTAAAACATAACTATGTAACGCTGTTGAAACTCTGCATTGTAGAGCGTCACGGACATCAATTTTTTAGATTTAGTATCCATTCTTTTTTTAATTAAAGAAATATTTCCTCGAGTAGTCGGGATACTTGATACCAGATATGAGCATTTCAATGTTTACAAATTTTTCCGTGTGGTGACATCACCGTATGATCAATTACATTATAAGCTGCAAGATTAAAGTAAATGATTTTTTTCGGCTTAAATGTATTATGCACGATAGGATTATATAATAAATTTAATACTTCATAGAAACCAATTTGATCATTGTTGAGCATAAATCATTTTAAAATTTTAAGGGTCCTGGTCCAACACCCCATGTAGAAAATTAACGGGGAACTATTTGGGGCCAGGACAGACCATCCAAATGTGACGCTGTCATGACAGTCTATTTTGACGCTGGGTAGAAGTGAAACGTTTTTGTATGGACAAACGCTAGTCTGAATGCGCCTGTAGGCTACCTCTGTGACTTTGACAACAGCGCCATCTGACACGCAAACTATTGGGTATCTCGAAATTATTTGGGCAATTTTTATGAAAAAAAGCAGTGAATATCAATTCATTTTAATCAACAATATTAATCTTCGGTTTAAAATTAATTGCTTACTATAAGATTTTCCGTTTATATTGGATTGAAATTCGAATTTCTTCTCAATAGTTCCAAATTGGTGGCGCTGTCGTAGCTACCCTACTGGCGTATAAACTAACCTAACGCAAGTCTGGACGAACTAATCTCGCGATAGCCAGTCGGTCTAGTGAAAATCTATTTTAGATGGTTGACTTTAAAAATTATTTAAAGACTGTCTAGATGATGAAGAAAGAAATGCATTTTTTATAGTACATTTTTAATTTTTGATACTCTTTTCTTGGAAATATGCAAAAAATGTTTGAGTTCGATACTTATAAAAAGTTTTGGTCATGACGGGCTAGCTAGCACCCGATTAGGGATCGCAAATATCATGTAAATTATGCAGTCTAAACAATGCCTATACAATATATGCGTATAGTGACCTTTTATTTATATTCCATTCTCAAATATAATTAAAGCCTTTTAAGTTTTTATTTTTTGGCAATTATTCTATTTCCATAATTATACCTATTTTCAGTATTTCTGAAAATTCTGAATTTTGCTTCTTCGGAAAAATTATGGCATCCCGTTTGTAATACTTTAATAGGAATACTGAGATAGCAGGTAAATTTAAAAAAAATTGAATATGTAATAACCATAAACAATAATTATTAGTTATAATAAGTCGCTTTGAAAGATTTACAAGAAAAACTTTCAGATTTTCGAAATTTCAGTTTTTAAACATTTTTCGTAAAAAAATCAATGCAAGTACGAAAAAGTCGAGTTTTTTTTGGAAAATAAACATCTGAATAAATAGTGGCCCACTGAATAGTTGGTCCCATGTGGAAAAATGTCATGGCAGTCTGGTGTCAGGTCTGGCCCAGGTCTGGCTTTATCTAGACTGTTTAGTCTGGAAGATCTGATCTGGTTCAGGTCTGGCGCTAGCCTTCACCAGGACTGACTTTATGTAGACCATCTAGTCTGGTGGGTCTGGTCTGGCCCAGGACTGGCGCTGCTCAGAAATCCAAATACTATAAAAAGTCTAATTGTAAGTTCGGTCTGGAAGGTCTGGTTTGACCCCGGACGGGCGCTGATCAGCTATCCAAGAACAACAAATTCTATGTTCCGTCTGGAGGGTCTGGTTTGGCTCAAGACTGGCACTGGTCAGCTATCCAGGATTTACATCTGAGTGAAAATTATACCTATGCATAGTTGTTTTGCTCACCTAGTACAACTCAGCAAATTTGTCAGATTTTCTAATTTTTTTTTTTTTAATTTTGGGTCAACAACTCTTTCCACGTTCCACCAAATCGTGTTTATTTGAAAAATGTAGGTCTGAATGAAAGGTGTTTCGAGTGATTTTAAAGATTCGCCTTTTAAAACATTTTGGTGAAAACATCATTCAGAGTTTTAAAAACAGTCTGCGGGAATAACATATTCCGGTATGTATTGCAAAAACATAATTTGACCACATAATTTGATCACCCTACAGGATGTTGCTTTCGTATTGGCCCTTTCAGGTGAAAAAATTATACATGGTGGGAAACATTATATACAATTCGGATTTGTTTTATAAATTTTTTTTATAAAACAAATGAAAATTATACAAAATTTCTTCCACTATGTATAAACTATATATCATTTTTCCGCCTTGGCCGCAGGTATTTGATTAATTTACCATTTTTGTACATAATTGTAAACTATTGGAAGTTCTTTTGATATTCTATATATATTTATATGTTAAATATTGCCATTCAAATAGTAAGACAGTAACATTTTTAAAGATTGGCTTTACATTACTGAGAATGATCGGCAAGGGAGTCATGTAAGAAAAGAGGTATAAAAACTTAAAACGTATATGCGCGAATCCTGTAGTTTCTCAAACATGAGATTGTATGGCATCCGAAAGAAAAAAATGACAGTTTCCGTAAAGCCATCGCAAACATCCAACAAGTATAGCATTTTTCCAATAATGGCAAAAAGAAAAATGTTTCTCTTATCTAAATCAATCAACTTATTTTAGAGAACGAAATAAGTCGTGCTCATTGCGACTCGCTGAGAAGGATGATCTTTGGTCATGGAGAATGCTTTTATGTAAGTAATATATTAAATTAATAACCATTGGCGAAGATTAGGTATATCTATTCATGATATTATACAGGAAAAAGGTCCCTTTAAAATAAACCTTTCTTCTAATAAATTGTTTTTTTTTCATTAAAGGCAGCAAGTATCGGATATGAAATTTGATATATGCATTATACACAAAAAAAATTCTTATACCAAATGTTAATTTAAAATTGGTAAACTCATATAAAATGATTTGACGACATTTCAGAGATTTCACTTGAACAAAATGCATCTCTGAGAATTCCAACCGTTGTCATATTTACTTTTATCTTTCGAGGGAAAAAGTGGAAAGGATTGTGCGAAGGCCTGCATCGACTTTTTATTTTTATGTTCTGTGCAGCCAACTGTCATTTTAAAGAATCTTGAGTTTTTCGAGAAGGTTGAAGGTGTCAGATAAAGCGGAAAACGCATCGCTTGAACTTTGCGTCGTGCTTAAAAGCCCAGAGTTCTCTTTCACGATCCATTTTCACTAAATAATTCAGAGGCACCTCGCTTACACGATAAAATCTTCACCCTCCGGCTTCCCAGAGGTGACTTTATTACCCTTTCACACTCCCCTTCTTGCAGGTCCTTTCGTCGATTACTCTTCAACTGAGAGCGTTTCGGTAAATCTCCCGGATTCAAATAGTAAATGCCCTTACGGTCATTGACTTTTCAAGGAATCACGTTCTTCAGTTTTGCTTTCTTTTCATCAGTATCATCTTTAGAAAGACTGATGCTAGAATTTTTTTTTTCATTTTCAATAATACTTGTTTTATGAAGACAGTGTCAAAATGTGAAGGTTCTTATATAACTAAGTCTTGAAAGTAAAATATATGTCCAATATATAAATACTTGTTTTGAAAGTAACATTTAAAAAGAACGAAGTGTCTCGTCGTCCTGAAATTCGGGATGACTAGTCCAATATTTTTCATAAGCTTCGCTAGTCGTCCCGAATTTTCGGGGCGAGTAGTCCATCCCCTTTTCCAACTCCTCCAATTTTTCGGGACGACTAGACGCACCCTAAAAAAGGCAAACATTCGACTGTTCACTGAAAAAAGTGGTTTAGCTGTGCCAGCTAGACGTTTAGCTGTGCCAGCTAGACGTTTAGCTGGATATCGTTTTCTAACCAAATATAGCTGTGTTACCCTAATTTCTAGCTGTGTTACCTAAATATCAAGCTGTTTTAGCTAATTTTGCCATTTAGAAATTATCCAGCTAATTTATCTAGATAATTTCTAGATAGCAAAATTAGCTAAAACAGCTAGATATTTAGGTAACACATCTAGAAATGTAGGTAACACAGCTATATTTTCCTGGAAGACGAAATCCAGCTAAACGTCTAGCTGGGATAGCTAAACCATTTTTTCAATGTTCGAAAATCACATGAGATAGTTTCATGTATGTCAATCAGCTCATAGCTCGTATTTGGAAATTCAGGTTGATTAAATAAAGTTACCTAAGCATCGGTTCCACTATGTGTACGCTGTACGCATATGAAGAATATCGTATGAACTTGCAGTGAGACAATTCCAGGTCAAGCTAAATGGATTGGATTTGCCCCCGGTATTGTATCTACTATATGTGTTCCGTCGAGGGCAAACCTACATGAAATATACCAGCAACTATAGGCTAGGGAGAATAAAACCTTTTTTTTAAATCAAAACCCCTATCTGATCATTTGGAAAAAAGATTGTCAAAGTTTTTCAAATTAAAATTAAAACAAAGTTTAAGACTGGTAGTACATTCCGTCTTGAGTATTACCTTAAAACATATTTAAGAGTTCAAAAATCCTTAACTCATACAAAGTACTCTCAAAAATAAAAATAAAATTCTCGTCAAAGCGTTTCAAAATGATATTTTTCTTTTCCTGGAAATTTCACTTTTCAAACTAGACTTTAATAAAGCTTTAAAGCTCAGTATCACGTTCTAAATTGTTTTTGATCATCTGACAGTATTCGCTAAGATTTTGAAAATTCAATAAAAAGTGAAATATCGTTTTGAAACGCTTTTAGGGGTCCCTTCTTATGCTGAGATTGTATTTTCTGATTGAACGATTTTTTAGCTCTCAGCTGTCATGGTGTGATATATATAAGAAATTTGATCCAAAGTTTTGACTAACCTTGACATTTTTTACGTAATGTAACGATGAATACTATTTTTTAACGTTTTATAATCGATTAAAGACCAGAACTACGCATTACTACCGTTGGTTTACGAGCCGGGTTTTGCTCGCAGAATATACGTATGTATAGACGTAACTGATATTGGATGGGTGCCAGTATTATGGGCACCGCCTTCAACTAGAATTCAATCCGATTTTGAGTTTATTTATGGCTGGCCTTCGATTGATGACTAGGTGTCGATTGATATTTATTGGACATTTTTACTTCTATTTCCTCCTATTATTTATTTTTTTTCTTATTACACGAATATTGCATTACATCTTTTAATTCTTCAAGCACAATCCATTTTTTACTTTTATTTCAGGCATTGTCCGGTATTATGGAATTTTTCGTAAGATTGCCTAATCCAGTATAGCGCTAGGGCTAGCATTACGGAAATTTCAGTGACCCGAACGAGCTGAAAGTGGTTCAGGTGTAAGGAAAATTTCATAATACTCGATAGTTCCTTTTTTTATATGTATTCTCAACGTTGAATTAACTCAAGAATAGTTTGTATTTTTATCTTCGTACTTCTTGAAATATACTTGTACTAAAATTGTCATAAATCAAAAGAGATATATTTATCAGTCGAAATCGAATTGCATAAAGGCCATGCAACATTTACCCGATTTCTCTCTTATCGATATTTTTTTCAAAGAACTCACCATGGAGAATAGACATAAGGAGCCCAAAGTCCTGTACATTGACTTCACCAAAAACGAGCATTTTTCTGTCGGATGTTCAAACAATAACGCATCGAAATGCTAGATCTTCTCGAGCGCGGCGCTAGTGTGGTACGCGCATCGATGGCTGCCGTTATGGTCCGTGTAAATATAACCTGATTTAACCTCAAGGTACAAACAAAAATACAAACCCGGTTATGAATACAATGAAACTAAATTCCAAAGGAAACCTTTAGTGAATTTTAAACTGGTGAAAACTCCCATATTTATAAAATACAATCATTCTGACTTTTACGTTGAAATCTAAAAATGTTAATTATTCTCAATTCAAATCTTTATATCTGCGAGGGTTATAGTAATTCGTGAGCGCAATAATTCAAAAGTACCTACCTCGTCCATTGCAGAATGACTACAATTATATCCACTTTAAAAAAGATGTTTCGCGATGAATAATATTATTTCAATCTTTTTATTTAAGTGACAATTTATCTATATGTAATTCACATATTACAGATATAAATTTTGCAAAATGTCAATAGATGTGAACATAGGCACACGCGTGCCACACCTGCGCCATACGTGGGAACGAGAAGTATTGTAACTATTTTCATACGACAAAAATTTGCTCATTTTCGGTTACACTACTTTGGTCTCCTTATGCTATTCTCCATGGAACTCACGTACGCACAAAATACACATTTATAATAAAAAATCGCACTGAGTAGATTATCCGATAATAGAACTACGAAATATAATTCCTTCAAATTAATTCATATATGCTTTGTGATGTTTATATTTGTGAAATAATTATTGACTGCTGTTTGCCTCTCTTGTTTATCTTTTTATTTCAGGTCTAATAACGTGAATCATAATTTTTACATCGTTTAATTAACTCTCTGCGTACACAGTTCATTTTTTTCCCGTTGAGTATACACCGTGGGTTACGCTAACCCGCCAACTTTGTAGGCGTATATCTCCAAATCTATTCAAATAATTTCAACGTCTTTTTTTTAATCGAAAGGAAGTACAGTCAGGATTATGATGGCACTGGTTAAAATAATAATAATAAAGAATTTAAACAAAAAAATTTTAAAAAATGAATTTTTTTAAAATGAATTTTGTTTTAAAGTGCGCAATTCAATATTGGCATGGGTTACCGTAATTTGCGGTGTACTCAGAGGGTTAATAGCCGTGTTTTAAATTATTATACATTACCTTTAAATTGATGAGATAATAAAGTTATAAATTTGAATGTTATACATAATTGCAAGCTAATAATAATCTGGCAGTTTATTCGGCTAATATCCACATAAGATTAATTGTCCGTACAGTTAAATGGGGCAACTTCGGACAGCAGGCTGACTTCAGACATCCCTAAATTGATAGTTTAAATTACTCAAGATGTATGGTTTTAACCAAAATATAGAACTAGTTAAGGCTTGAACTGATTCCAGATTCTTGGAACAGTTTTGAGTAATTTATCCTAGAATTTTAAGGAACTTACGAGTGTTCGAATTTACCCCACATGTCCGAACTTACCCAATTTGACGCTACACATTAAATGGGAAGCTTATAAAAACAATTAATGAAAAATTACATCTCACGGGAAAAAGTGAAAAGTCATTTGAATCAAAATTTCGTACATCTCATGTATAAATTAAAAATATTCAAATTTTGTATCTCTCTAAAAAATCACATACTTTAGGTACATGCAATTTAGGTCCTGAGTATAATTTTTAAACAAAATAAGCTTCTACGTAAAATCGCTTAATTTCGGGTCTTATATATTGTATATATTATAGGTCGAGTATTGTCTTCCGGCAATTTTTGCTGGATTTCAATTTAATTTTCTCTTCCGACATATTATATCGTCAACCTAATTTCTTTTTTGGCTTGATTCTAAAGAATTCCAAATAATTCATAGTATATTCTAAAAAATTTGAGATTAATTTAAACAAGTTGCAAAATTTATCTCCGGGAAACTATGCGAAAATAGAAAATAAAAGAGTGATCTTTGTGACAGATGGACGTTAAATTTCATCTCTGTATCTGTATCCCTAACCCCGTCTCGAAAACTTGGAAAGGTCTTCCAAAAAATTCAAGAATTATTCTGACAATTTCAAAAATTCATCTCCGGAAAAATATGCCGGAATATAAAATTAAACAACGCTTCGGTGTGCTTCAGTACTTTTCCTCCTGGAAAAGGGTATTTGGGAATTGACCCGGGGAGGAATTTTCCAATCCATTTTTGCCCTCCTGTTTATAAACCTGTGATTAATGTTGACGAAATTACATTAGATATTCTTCTCTCCGGTAGAGAAAAATATCAGGCCTGAAGAGAAAATTAAAATCCGGCAAAATATGCCGGAAGAGAATACACAACGTATATTACATTACAAATATAAATAAGATAATAAGACATTGTAGATTCTTTAAGTTCGTAATTGTTTATAATTTTAAAGGCTTGGAAACTACAAACTGTTCAATTTATAGCGCTTTAAATTTTGAGATAGTTCAAGCAAACCTGTTTAAAAATTCAAGAAGCTAAATTTGTAACATTTCACGTTGATCGTTTTTATTTCATAAACGCCAACATGAAACACGAAATATACAAACATAATATTTCAACAGACTTCACAGCCCAAAATGCTCTCAAAACAGGGGAATTAGGGTGATATTTCACCAAAATTGGGGAACAAATTCTTTGAAATAAAATGAATGTGTAGGTACCATTATTATTATATATTATTATTATCCATTGTCTTGTTAGGCAAATTCATTTAAGTCCCGTAGCACTGCGGTAAAACCTATGGTCACCCTCGTTGCTAAATTACCATTTAAGTCCTTTTAGCATAAGTAAATATTTCGCCATACGACTCCACTTCACTGTGTATGGGCCTGTGAAAATTTTTCTTTTACTAAGATCGACTTAGAATCACGGTATGAATTTAATCACAACCAGTGATAACCCACGATGACATTCGACATTATTATATGCACTCACATTTGCCTGGGGGTTTGACCAGGGGCGAGGAAAACTGCAGAAAATCACCTCCTGAGTTCAGCCGGTTTTTTCGACAGTCGAGTTTGATGACAGATATTCGAACCTACCCATCAAATGCAGTAGGTTCCATATTAAACTCAATATGAAACGCTTAAGATTTCAAGTAGAAATATATTGGATTTGAAACAAAATAGTCTAATCGAATATTTCAGATAACAGTTGACATTTAAAACACGAAAATATAAACTTTCAACCAAGAGAGGTAATTTTTCAACCGAATAGTTTAATTTTTAACAAACAAACAAATTAATTTTAGACCAAACAGTTGCATTTACAATTAAATAGTTAAATTTAGATCCTACAGAAATGAATTTTCAACCAATTGGTCCAATTCTTTAACATAAATGATTGAACTTTATCCAAAATATTTGAATTTTGATTGTAAGAGATGGATCTTTAACTCATAAAAAGAATGTTTAACAAATTGTTTCAAATTTCAAACAAGCAGTTGAATTCTCATTTGAAAAAAATGAATTTTCTATCAAGAAAGGCAAATTTATAACAAAATACATCGATTTTCAACCAAATAGTTTAATTATCATCTAAAAGAAGATAAATTTTCAGCTACCAAATTAAGTAGTGAAATATTCTGTTAAATAAATAATTTTTAACAAATAAAAACGAATTTCAACAAAGAAATTGAACTTTCAACCAAGAAAATGCATGTTTAACAAAGTAGTTCGACTTTCAACCAAGTAGTTAAATTTTCAACCAAAAAAGATGAATTCACATTGAAAATTTTAATAGTTGAATTTTCAAGTACAAACGATCAATTTTCAACTAGAAATGGAATAGTTAAAAATTCAGTAAAAAAAATGTTCAACCAAAAAGAAAAAAGAATTTTCAACCAAAATAGTTAAATCTTCTATTAAATAGCAGAATTTTTAACCAAAAGAGATTAATTGCGATCCAAAAATACACTGTAAAAAATTTCGGGAATTTTCCCCACTTTGTAGTGGGGAAAAATCCACATTTTCGTTGGGGAAAATCATTTTCCCCAAGATTTGTGGAAATTTCCCTAGAAGTTCTGATAATTCATTAAAAAATTGTGGAATATTCCCTAAAAATTAGGAAATTAGATAATACCTACAATTTTTCGGGAAATTTCCCGAAACTGATGGTAATTTATACCAAAATTTGGAAATATTCCCTACAATTTGGGGAATTGAATGATTCCCGCTCTGAGCTGGTAGTTCATGAGAACTTCGCCAGGGCGCGCCACGTGTCTGCTCTCTCGAAACAGAAATGACGCGTCGCGTGTTTAAGAAAGCAGTCGACGCGAAGCAAAGTATATTTACCTGGCGCATAGGCAACCGTGATCAACAACATGATAATCAACAAGGCGGTTCCTTCATTGCTTTTTTTATTAGTATCGCCCAAATTTTGGCGAATTTCGCCCACATAAACTTCGGGAAATTCCCGAAGTTTCAAATAACTACAGAATAACATAAGGATATTTCCCATCAAATTTTGGGGTAAATTGACTACT
>CAKNWT010198913.1:0-11320 GCA_932066315.1 Andricus coriarius | reverse complement strand
TCCTAAAACTTTTGAAAATGGTTTAAAATATGAATATATCGACTATTGTAGTTTCACAGTTTGCATGCTTCTTTAAGAAAATATCATTGAAAGAAATGATGATTATTTTTCTGAATTAAATATATATATATATATATATATATAAATTATTATCGTTCTAAATTCACAATATTTAAAATCGATTAAAAAATTAAATACAAAATTTGAAAATTGAAAACCACTTGAGGCTTGAGAATGTTATACATTATCAATATAACCTCAATTTTTCTCATAAAATATATTCCTTATATTATAAATTTGAAAACCTGTAGTAACTTATACTATATTCCCTATAGATCCTATACTAGAAAAGATTGTATAATAATACCTGAAAAATATAATTATCATCTTTAAAATTTTTTTAGCTTTTGTCAGGTTTTCAAGCTTTGTTTGTAAACAAAAGTCGACTCTAACCTCCAAATCCTCCAATTCTCCAAATCTGAAAAAGCTGAAAAATCTTGAGAATAGCCCAGTCGCCGAGAATGAGAAATTACAAGTAAAGAATCGGGCATCCTCGGCTTCAACGCCGAACCCATCTTCGTGGCTAACCCGAAGCCGCCACCGAAATCAAACACAAGAGCACGAAGGAGATAGTGAAATCATGAGAACCGACAAATTTTCGTTGCCGCAGAGCGTTAAATCAAGTGACGAAGTGCGGACACACCGACACGCGGCGTTTACGTGTGTTGCTCCCACACGGTAGTCGAGGTGGGGGCCGCCAGCTCCCACAATCTGTGAACACTGCATCCTTTCCCAAAAACGAAAAGTCTAAACCTTGCCCACTCCTTCCTTCACCCCGGTGAATGAAGTGTGGTAGTAGCTATACGTTAGGGTAAGTCGAATATGAAATCGCTTATGTTTTCTTTAATCCTTTATAATTTTACCATCTGTTTTCTATTCCAGTTTCCTTTAATTTTAATACATAAGAATCAAAACTAGAATCAGTGCGTCAGTTATTCAAAATAAAACACTTTTTAACATTGAGATTCAATGGTGAATGGGCAGCCGAAAAAGGAAACATCTTGAATCAATAAGAGGGTAATCACAATCCCACTTTATTGAACAAATTAATATAAGTAATTTGGCAGCTTGTTCCGCTGGCTCATTGTAGGAATGAAATCCCTTCCACAGGTTTTTAATATTAAAAATCATGGTTAGTTTTCATTTTACAATTTTTTCATATGAATTAATTATACACAGTCTACAGTGAATCGCAATTTGCAGCAACTTTCACAAAAAGTTCTGGGAAGATTGGGTAATATCTGCCTGCATGGCATTCCTTTATTTCACCTGATGTCATATTCTTAACATCATCGCTTATCACATTTATTTTTATCTTCAAATAATTCCTATCTGTCTTATATATTTCACAAAGAATCCCAGTATACTTCATTATTGCAAAAACGTCACCACTGAATGTTGATAACACAATATATTCGGCGGGAAAATAGTTTCTTCAAGACTCGAATTGTCGGTTCCGATTTGGCTTGAGAATAAGCCGAAATATATCCGAATTGTCCAAGTGCATATCCTGAAACTTTATGACGTGGCAGAAAGAGGAGGCTACTAAGGAGAAGTACGGGCAGGTGCATTTTGTCCGGTACAAGAAGAAGAACCCGGAAAGAGTTTACCACTGGGATTCCATTCTGACTCTAGCGAATCGTTATTTGCAAAAGCTTTAATAAAACTGTTTGGGAGGATTGGATGATTTTTTTCTACTGGACAAAACCTCATTTCATCTGCAGTCAAATCATCAACTGCGCCGCTCATTATATTTATTTTTATTCGCGAATTACTTTCATCTTTCCTATATATTCCACGAAGAGTCCCACTATAATCCAATATCGCAAAAACGTTACCACTGGATGTTGATAATACTATATATTCTTGGTTTGGCTTAAGCATATAGTTCTTATGACATATTCGCATTCGAATTGGTTCATAGGCAGGAAAAGTGTATCTTCGAAATTCAAATCGCAGGTTCTGGTTTTTGTAAGGAATGAGCCGAACGTGGCCAAGTTTTTCTATTGCACATTCAAGTACTTCCATAGTAAGAGGCCTTCTTGGAGACGACATGGACCTAGCTCCTGAAGAAGAAGAGCCAGGGTTAAATTCACTTTCAGGATTCCATTCGAACTGTAGTGAATTGTTATTATCTGAAGCTTTAACAAAACTTTGGGGGAATATTGGGTGATTTTCGCCTACTGGACAATCTCGCATTTCATCTGGGCTTAAAACATGAACTGCGCCACTTATCATATTTAATTTAATTCTTGATCTATCTGTATTTCTCGTACACATTGCACGAAGAACTCCGCTATACTCTAATATTGCAAAAATGTCACCATTGGATGCTGATAATACAATATGTTCTTGGCTTTGCACGGAAATATAGCTCCCTGCTGTTCGCAACCAAATTGGTTTACCAGCAGGAAAAACGTATCTTCGAAATTCGAATCGTACTTTCTGATTTGTGCGGGAAATAAGCCGAATGTATCCAAGTTGTCCAAGTGCATATCCAAGTACTTTAGGTGAAAGCGGCCACCCAGGAGGCGACCTGGTTTCGACATGAAGAGGAGGCTCCCAGGGAGAACTCCAGTCAGGTGAATGTTGTTTGTCCAAAAAAGAAGAACCTGGGTTACGTTCGTTATTAGTATTCCATTGAGACTGTAGTGAATTGTCATTTGCTGAAGCTTTAATGAAACTTTTGGGGAAGATTGGGTGACGTTTGCCCACTGGACAATCTTGCGCTTCATCTGAGGTCACGTTATCAAGTTCGCCGCTTATCATATTCACTTTAATTCTCGATTTAGCGTTACGTGTCGTATATATTGCAAGAAGAATCTCGCTATAATCTAATATTGCAAAAATGTCTCCATTGGATGCTGATAATACAATATGTTCTTGGTGTGGTACGGGAATATATTTCTTTTTTTCTGTTCGCAATCTAATTGGATAACCAGCAGGAAAAACGTATCTTCGAAACTCGAATCGTAGATGCTGATTTCTGCGGGGAATAAGCCGAATGTATCCAAGTTGTCCAAGTGCGTATCCAAGTACTTTAGGAGATGTAGGCCTACCAGAAGGCGAGCTATCCCTGCAGCGAAGAGGATGCTCCTCAGTAGCCTGACGGATACGACGAGAAGGAGGAGAGCGAGAGTGAACCGGGCGGGGAGTGTCAAGACAATCTCTGCTTGACTGCGAACTTATCTCTGCGAAAAGAAATAGAGGATTTACGTTTCTTGGTGAGCAAACTTCAATAGGAGCTTGATAACTTATTCTCGTTTTTGGTATAATAAATAATATACTTTAAATTCATAAGTAAAGGATTCTCTAAAGAAAAGTTGTGCTATAAAAGTGTGAGGTTAGGAATGGTTGAGACTCACTGTGTTTGAATTTAAGACAACTCATTGTTTTGTTTTCATTTTTGGAATTTATCCTCAATCCGTTAATAATCACCTCGGGTTCTTATAAACTTGGTGGAATTCTTTTATATTCTTTTGAATTCAAAAGAACATAAGTCTGATTATTAAGTTTTCTTTTCTTAAACATGCAACCATTTTGTAGAAAAAATGAATTATTTCGTTCAAAATTGTTCTCCTTCGATTACAAATTCAACTCTTTGTTCGTAAGACCAACTGTTTGGTGAAAAATCAAAACATTAATATCTTTATATTCTACTATCTCGCGGAGACTTTATCTTGTTTGGTTGAAAATGATCTTATTGTACTAAATTAAGCTTTTCAGTTTGATAATTCAACTATCCTCGAATAAATTCGTCTTTATAGGTTATACATTCAACAATTTGGTTAGAAATTCTAATTTGATGCTAAAAAGTAATTTCTTTGTTGTAAGCTTAGTAGTATGTTATGCAAAAAGGGGAAGGAGAGGGTCATTATTGATACATGTACGTTTTCAGTGAGAGTTGTAGGAGCCGACCTCAAGAGCTGCATTTTAAGTTTATTGGTATATAATGGCCATTATAAATATCTATGACGTTGTGATGCCGTCCGAGACAAGAAATACCGAGCCTCGTTCGCTTTCGCCTCGGTTTTTTGCGAGGAATGCGGGAGATGTAAGCTAGTATATTTTTAAGTCATTTGGAATTTAAAGAATTCAGCATTAATTTAATTTTTCACTTTTCAAAGTAGAATTTTAAAATATTATGGTGTCTAATATCTGCGATTGGTAAATAGAATATATTTTTCGGGACATTTAAAAAATCAAAAGTACATACCAACTGGAATCACTTTGTATATTACATATTTTTTAAATATTATGCAATTTGAATTTATAATAAGTAATAAGTAAGCCATACATAAGACTCATATAACCTCAAATGGTCAGCACACAATCGATTTTATAATTAACCCCAAAAAAATACACGTATGTATGTTAGTATACTCAGGTATTTATATTTGAATATTCACGTATATATATTTTCATATTCATGTAGGTAAAAATTTTCTACTTCGGAAATGCCTTAGCACTGAACAGCTTACTTTGATGTCCCTCATAATGTGTATATCTTAGGGTTTTCCGGAATCGAAATAAAATATAAAAGTTCTTCAATATAAGAGTTTTGGAAAAATCGTGAATGTTTTCATTTTTTCTTAATTATCATAATATGCCCAATTTTTACTATTTTTTCAGAATTTTCATTGAAGTTCATATAAGGAAAATCTAAAAGCAGTAATTTTAAACTTTCACATAGATTTTGCATGGACTAAAAGGCTTTCTGGAACTCAACAAGATTTCCAAATATTTAAAGGTTTCACAGACATTTCAAACATTGTAATATTATCAAATTATTACAAAAGATTTGAAAAAGATTTCATAAGTATTTCAAAAAATTCTTATACATTTTAAAAGCTTTTAAAATATTGCAACAAGATTTCAAAGATTATGCTGAAATTTCAAAAGATTCCGAAAGATTTCACAGAAATTTTAAGATTTCGTATAGATTTTGCATGCTTTAAAAAAGTTCAAGGAATTCACACGCATTTCCAAATATTACAAGGTCTTCAAAAACATTTCAAATATTTTAATATGTCTTAAATTCTTTAAACTACAAATTACTTGAAACTCTACCTATCATTTTACATTTTTGTTTCATACATTCTATTGTTATAATTGGCAAAATAAATTATTAATGAGAACAAAGCAAAATACTAATTAGCATTGGCGCGTGAGGGTGGCAAAAGAACGCTCCAGTGAGCTGTCCGCTCTGCTAGCGCACATCTGCCAGGCTCGGTCAACTCCCATGTAAAGAATTGGCGAAAAGTAGCGCCATCTGCGATCAGCCAGAGAACTAAGGGCGCGTGCATGTGTTGGTCTTAATATGTGTATATGCCGCTTCCTTACATGTGTTAAATACTAAAATATTTCAACAAAAAAAGAAAAATAAAGACAAAATGAAGAAAATAAGAAACGGAAAATAGGAAATTAAATATAATTATCATTCTATTTCCCATTTTACGTTACTGATTCACTTCATTTTACCTTTATTTTAAGGATTGCAGTACAGAACTACATAACCAACAAAATCGCAATTTTTCAGGAGACAGCAATTGACAGCAAGCCAAGCCAAGCCACAACAAACAATTTGCCACGCATGCGCTTTAACCCGTTGGCGTTGAAAGTCTGCGCCATCTGCGATGGGCCAGAGAACTAATATCGTGCCCCGCAATGCCTCTCAACCCGCGCGCCTATGTCCTAACTTTTAGCCATTTCTCTACATGGGAGTTGACCGAGCCTGACATCTGCCCCATTCCTTCGAAAAATCGAGGCGAGGAACGAGAAAGGACGCCACGTGACAAGGCAAAACGAGACGTGGAATACCGAGACAGCAGGTATGTCTCGTCCCGTCTCGTTCATCGGGATTTCTCGCTCGGCGGCAGCACTACCATGACTTCTTAATTTTTGATGTCATAAATATACAAATCATAATTATATGAATTTAAGCTGGAAGGGCGGTCTTTATTTTCGCTCCATAGGTCTGAGAAATGAACGCATTCATGTATATATTATATAAAATATAATAAAAATTATAGATATATTATATTAGTATATTCACCAAGAGAATTTAAGATTACCGCCAGAGTGAAAACTAAAGTATAGAACATCCTCATTTTCGTAATGCAGAGGATAAACTGATTAATTCTTCAATTAATATGTGGGTCAATAAATGTAGCTATAGAATATTCTATTGCATCATCAGAGTAAAAATATGTACGTAAGTAGTCGTTATCTCACATATAGGTGATACGACAACGTTATTAGTTTCAAGATTTTCCTTCGAAGATATAATTATCAAATTTTTATCTCACATAAAAAGGATTTGTTTTGATTGGCTATAAACTATGTATGTATCAACCAAAAATTGTTAAACAGGAAAATTCTTTGAATCGTTTACTTTCAAAATAAAAGCACTATAGACTGCATTTCAGTCACAATCCTGTTCAAATATGTAAAAATTATTTTCTTAAATAAATGTGCGCGCAGTATGTAAACATATTGAAAAGGAAAATCATTAAAAAAAGTATCGGGCTAGGTTTAAGTTGAAATTCTTTGTCAAAAATTAATTTTATTAATTGAAGATTCACGTTTTTTGTTGATAATCAATCATTTTTAGTTAATATTTTAACATTTTAGTGCTAAATTTATATATTTTGTTTTAAGTTCTCCTTTTTTTATAGTAAACTAATCTTTTTGATTAAAAATTTGAATACACGCACACAAGTTTAACTATTTTGTTGAAATTTCGTCAATTGTGCAGGAAATTCTATTTTTTTCGTATCTCTGACACTATATGTGTCGATTAGTAATCAATATCATTTTATCTCAGAACTGATAACCTAATATTAGTTATGGATAGTTGTTTTTCATATCGATTTCGTTGACACAAGAAAGTGCTGATTAGTGTGGGACATAGTAATAGAGATTCGGAAAAACTAGAATTTTTGACATCATTTCTAGAACATGGTGCAAGTGATAATAATTTTTTAAAGAATGGCATTCGTAAATTGTGTAATTAGTTCTAGAAAACTATACCTTTCAATGATTTACTGAACAAAACACTTTGTTTAAACAAGAATAATGGTTTCAAGAATTTTGAATCTAATTAATGTTTGGAAGATGTTATGACCATTGAAAGATTACAAGGTCCGAGTTTTTAAATTTTTAGTTACTATAAATTTCGATATTAAAACGATTACTTCGGACAAAAAGTTTTGCAGAATAAGACAAAAATTTTCCTCTGCCCAGATTTGAACCGAAGTAATTGTTTTGATATCGAAATTTATATTATTTGAAAATTTGGAAACTCGAACGTTAACATCTATCAGTGGTAAATATTTCCAAATATTAATTAGATTAAACCTACGTTGATCAAAAATAGTACATCTGTCGCAGTGAAGAAAAACGTAAAGTACTTCCCTGTAAAAAGGTAGCTATGAAGAACAAGAAAATTACTGCTGATGTCGCATTGGCTTAATTGGTTAACGCTCCACTCATAGATAGTGGCGCTCCCGGTTTGAATGTGGACTGTGGCAGATTTTTTTCTTATTCTTCAAAGTTTAATTGTCTGAAGTAGTCGTTTTAATATCGAAATTTGTATTAATTGAAATTTTTAAATCTGGTAAAAATACTAAAAACTTGTAACTTAATGAATTAATAATTATTAATGTCTAAAAAATTAAACAAAGAGAAAACGTTTGAAGAATGAGTTCTACACAAAACTGCTATTTTTCCTATATTCGGACATTTTCCGCGCACAGAGTTTAAAGTTATTTGGCGAAAGTGACTCTTTGCACATTCATTAAGGGCTTCGTAAACATCACAATTGGGTGCTGAGAATACAATATGTCTTTGGGTAAAACATATCTTCGAATCGCCGGTTCCGATTTGTGCGGGGAATCAGCCTAACATGCCATTTTTAATTTTTTTCAGTCACAGTTTGGGCTAGAAATTATTACAATGTCAAGGAACTACTTATTTAAAAACGATACCCGATTACAGAACATATTTCACAGTGTGACAAGTGAAAAGGTGTCAAAAGTAATTGATTACTATTTTCGGAAAGGTACATGAATAAAAAAAAAACGAACTTGAATAAACTTGAAAATTAGTATTTAGTAAAATTTTTCTAATTTAGATTGGGGGAAATGACCGGAAAACATTTTTGAACCCCAGAATAAATCCGGGAAATGAAATAGACAGGTCTATCATTAATATTATAAAAAAAGAATGGAAAAGTAGTACAAGAATAATCGTATCAAATATTTAGAATTAAGCAATACGGGACTGTAGAAGACCTAATAAACGAATAATTATCCTATATTATGTAGCTTTTAAATTAATTGTTTGTTGAAAACAGGTTTCTACTAGACACGAATTATCTCCTACTCATCAGCAAATAAAAAGATCCAGTAGTTGAATTTTCAACCAAATGGATTAATTTATAACTAAATAGTTTTGAAAACTACGTTTTGTCCACCCACGGACTCAGAAAAATTGAAAAAAGTTCTTCAGTGACATTTATTGGTTCTGGAAATAAGACAAGAGTTTCTGGTCAAAGTGGAATCCTGTGGTTGTCTTCTCTGATCTTAGGGCTACCAAAAAGCTTTAAAAATGTAAATTGGGATCGTGCGACCAGAAGTGAATCTGTATTTTCTGGAAGCGAGGAAAAGTTCGAACAATTTCTAACTTTGCTGACTTTTGGCCTTTTTTGAAAAAGATGAAATTTGGTCGTCCAAGTGGAACATTGTCTGCTGTCTTCTCTGACCAAAAACCACTCAAAAAGCTTTCAAAACTTGAATTCAAATCATGCCTCCAAATTGAGGAATTCTGTCCAGTAACGTAATTGAAATTAATGTTTGAATAATTTTTTTTGTAGTCTTTCTATAAAGAAATATAATAGCCAACGTTTCACTATGACAAAAAACGGACATCTTATCAATATATCTATTTTCGTAAATTCTTTAAATGGTAAATGTCAATAAATGTAACCATTATTAGAAACGATATAGAATTATCATGATTTTCAGAAAATAGTGCTCTACTTCCGGTGGCGTGATTGGAATGTTTGTTTCAAAATCTTCTTGAGCGGTTCTTCGACCAGGGAAAACACGGAACTATCTTCCACTTTGATGACACACTCTCATCTTTTTTTAAAAATGAAAAAAGTCAACAAAGTCACGAATTATCAAAAATTTTTCTTGCTTTCAGAAAAAAAATTTTGGTTATTGTCCGAAATCAACAACAAGTAATAAGTGAAAGAGGATTTAAGAACCGGGCGTTCAAATGAAAAACAGAGTTTTGTGATCATTCTCCTTAGGGCGTGGGGGAGGGGGAATGGTCCATTAATTATTTTGAGTTCGAACTTTTTTTTTTAATTTTCCGACATCAAGTACAAGTAATTGGTAAAAAAAGCCGAGAATCGAACGGTTAACTGAACATCAGTATTTCACAAAAATTTTCCTATAGCTTTCAGAGTAGGTGGGTGGACAGACCCTGTTGTCTGATCATGATATTGAGTTGAAATTATTTCCGGTATTGTTCGACATCAAGTACAAGTGATTATAAAAGAAAATTTGAGGAGAGGACGTTTTAAATAATATTAGAATTGAATTTGTGCGGTACGAAAAATGAGTTGAAACTTTTTTTGGTATTGTTCTACATCAAGTACAAATAATTAGTAAAAGAAAATCCACCAACTAGACATCCAAATAAAAATCAGAATTCTCGAAAAAAATCCAAAATCTGTATAAAACCTTGCATATAATTTTTATCTGATTTCTGGATCAAATTGATCAACTGGTATTTACTGAAAATTAACAAATATTAAATTATCAAGTCATTATAAAAGCTGATGACAGATTTTTCCAATATATTATTGTTGTCGGTCATCCCAAGAATCTTTGGCTGCTTTTGAAAGAACTCTTTCTTGGTCACTCAATGTGGAATGACTAAAATTTTCCTATATAACATGTTCCGCATGAGAATTAATTAATTGATCACAAAAATGTGGGGTTTCTACATGAAAGCCCGAAAATTGATTTAATTCTCATCCAAGAATCTTCGTGGGATATGTACATAAGAGAATCATATAATCAGTAATTAAAGTGCTCTAAACATTTTCACAATGATATTCGAATATGATGTTGAATTGTACGTAAAAGTTCGTGAGTAAATAAAACATAGTGTTCCGATAAGAATATTGTGCTGAATCTTATTCTGGCGTTTGACATTAAATAAATTAATTAACGAAATAAACTCCAAGAACCGAGCGTTTAAAGGAAAGTTAGAATTTTTCCGTATATCGAATAATATAGCTTATTTTCATTAAGCAATTATTATGAAGTTTCAATAGAATTATTATATTATGTAAAATCATATAATATATTGCCCCTGCGGTAATTAAGAAAAAAATATTAAATACATTATTTAAAAAAATTGTCAATTTCTTAACAAAATTTTATTAATTATTTCATTATTAAAAAAAATGTTAATTGTGTCAATTCGGGAAACCTTCCGGTGACAAAAGTGTGATAGTTTTGGATATTTAAAACTGTCGGCAATTTTATTTCGGAATTAATCTATTAAGGGCAATTTTGAAATTCTGTAATATTATAAATTATCGGTAAATCTATTATTCAGAAATTTTTAATTGATGGAAATTTAAAAAATTTCGGAAATTTCCTATTTCTAATATTTTGCTGTTCTGGTATTTGACAGAGCCAGTTATTTTACTTTCTTGGATTTTTCAGTTGTCCTCAAAATGTAGGTTTTTTCAAACATTTTAAAAGGTTTCAAGATAATAACAAAAAATCATTGAGATTTGAAAACAATTGAAAAAAATTCTTATAACTGCTAGGTGCGTGCGTTTTAAACGCCCACGTTTTGAGACCTTCTGAACCCAAAAAACAGGTTTTGGCGAATGTGTCTGTCTGTCTGTCTGTATGTCTGTATGTCTGTGGGTATGTACATTTTTAGTTTGTTAGCACGATAACTTTCGAAAGAATTGTCAGCTTGGATTGGGCTTTGGTATACTCTTCAAGTGTCCTAAAATGAAGGTCAATTTGGTTAGCCAGCCATTTTGGATACAAATTCAAAATGTGAGCACATTTTGAAAATTTTTGAGAACACTTTTTTTCAATATTTAAAAATTCTATGGACGGATATTAATAGTATGACTTTTTTTGACAGAAAAAAAATTACCGAAGTTATAGCACTTACAAAATTCCAAAAAACAAATGAAAATTAACATTTTAAGCCAAAA
>CAKNWT010198896.1:0-12554 GCA_932066315.1 Andricus coriarius | reverse complement strand
ATTGGTAAAACACAAAAAATAAACTCAAATTGGCTGCCAATGTGAAAATTTATATTTAGCAATTTTACAGAGCGAACTTATTTGTCGCAACGTTTTTCAAGCTCAAGGAGACTACTTTCAACATAATAGTTTGCCATTTTTACAACAATATGAAGTCATTGAAAGTGCATTTGCTGTTTCAATTCAAAATCTTACGTCTCTTTGTATATACATAAGCGTAGATAATTGTGTGTACATTGGATTACCCATAAACGAAAAAGAGCTTGGATAAAAATATTAGCACTTTAATATCTGGATTCTAGTTTCATTAATATCCTTGCACATTAAAATTGCATTATAATTAATATAAAATTAGAGAATTACCAGTATTAATTATTTGTATATAATTGGTTAGAAAGTAGATAATCAATCTCCATGTCATTATTAAATATTTTTCAAAAGTGAATAATTATTATTAATTTTCATTAATAATTTTACATTCTGAGACTAATACAGAGAGAAAATAGAGGTTTAAATGAGGACTTAGAAAATTTCACAAAAATTCAATGAGTCTAAAAGAGGATCAAACGAGTACTAAATAGGACCTAAGAGAACTTAACGAGGATGTCGAAGACTAAAGAGAACCCAACTCGGATATATTAAGCACTATGGAGCATCAACAGAGAACCTATATTTCGACTCGGGTCGTAATGTTGTACATTGCGATGCGCAAAAAAACTTGTAAATGCACCGTCGTCAAACAAAATAGTATATGCGCCAATGCGCACAATTCGGGAAAATGATAGTTCATTAGCACTCATTTATTTATAAAATTTATATTAGTACTAACAGTTATATCTTTTACAGTTGTTTTTTTATTAGCGAAAATGTCAAACATAAATTTTTTACTTTCAATATCTTTATTAATTTCCCATAATTTACAATGTTCTTTGTGTTACACATAATTCCCAGATAATTCATGCTTTAGAAAATTATTGATTCTGGGGGCTGGAAGAAGTTTTGTTGATGGCAGAAGTCCGAGTGACTGAAAAAGGGGATTTTTGATGGGAAAAAGATTCTGAGCAAATGAAAAAGATGATTTTGGTTTGTAAAATGAGTCTAAGGGTATAAAAAAGGCGATTTCATGTGCAATTTTTATTTATAAATAATTTTATTATTGTTTATTGTTCATTGTTTACTTTTTGTAGGTCATATAAGGTTTTTGTATGGTACATTAGATTAATTGTAATTATATTTGGTCATACAGGCCTATTGAGAAAAAAATTTTGTAATGGAAAAGGCGATTTCATCTGCAATTTTTATTTATTAATTATTTTATTATTGTTTATTTTTTATTGTTTATTGTTTACTGTCTATTGTGTAGTGTTTATTGTTTATTGTTCATTGTTTATGGTTTATTGTTTATTGATATTGTTTATTTTTTATTGTTTATTGTGTATTGTTTATTGTCTATTGTTTATTGTTTATTGTCGATTGTTTATTGTTTATAGGTTATAGGTTATTGTTTACTGTTTATTGTTTATTGTTTATTGTTTATTGTGTATTGTGTATTGTTTATTGTTTATTGTTTATTGTTGATTGTTTATTGTTGATTGTTGATTGTTTATTGTTTATTGTTTATTGTTTATTGTTCATTGTTTATTGTTCATTGTTCATTGTTCATTGTTCATTGTTTATTGTTTGTTGTTTATTGCTTATTGTTTATTGTTTATTGTTTATTGTTTATTGTTTATTGTTCATTGTTTACTTTTTATAGGCCACAGATGGTTTTCGTATAGTACATTAGATTAATTGTAATTATATTTGGTCATACAGGCCTATTAAGAAAGTTTTTTTTTACGAACGATTGAAAAAATCATAAATCTGTACTTGTGATAATCTTATTTGGCCATAGAGTGTTTCTAAATACGTCAATAAAAAACGTAATTTATTTGTTTAATTGCGCCCCTTTGCGTTCTGTGCCCACTGAAGAGGCTCACAGCTCCAAGCCTGCCTCTACACAAACGGCCTTCCATTTCCTGCCCGACTCTAATATTCACCCGGGCATTATTCTCATATCTGGCGACAGGAACTCCACTGCTCAACACTAAATCACCATTTTGAGGAATGATTAACCTTCGTCGATCTGATTGTGTAAGGAAAATATAGGCATTAATTAATTGGAAGATCACGAAAAATCATTACATAGAACTGCTAAATTCTACTAAATTGTGATTATAATAATAATAAAATTATCTAATAACTTAACTTAATTTTCTGAATCCCGAAAATTTTGCATTAGTTACCAAAAATTAAATATACTAAAAATGTGAGCAAGTTCTGTTAATAATAACGTGTATCTCTATTATCGGCGAAAAAAATTAGCCCCCCCCCCCTTTAAGCAAGAAATATGTCATATTTGAATAGACTTAACAGCCCAAAATTCTATCAGAAGAGGAAAAAATTAATATTTAGATACCATACTAAGTTCAATACGAAACGCTTAAGATTTCAAGTCGAAATATATTGCAATTTCAAGAAAATAGTAAAATTGAAGTTTTAACAAAACAAAATAATTCATTTTAAACCAAACAGTTGCAGTTACAACCAAATAGTTACAATTTCATGCAAAAGAAATAAATTTTCAATCTACAAAGACGAATTGTCAACCAAATGGTCGAATTTCAAACAAAAAAGAATTGACTTCAAACACAAACAACTGCATTTTTAATCGAATAGTGGAATCTTGAAGCCAAATTATTATGATATTTTTTTAGAAAATACTTGAATTTTCAACCAAGAACTTTTCAATCGAAAAAGAAGAATTTTCAATCTAGAAAGACAAATTTTCAACTAACTAGTTGAATTTTGGAACAAAAAAGTGGAGTTTTAACAAAATGAATAAATTTTCAACCTTCATGGATGAATTTACAACAAAATGATCGAATTAAAAAAGGAAGATTAAAATACAACCACAAGCAGTTGCATTTTCAACCTAGCTGTTGAATTTTCAACAAAAAAAGATGAATTCCCAATGAAATATTTAATAGGCGAATTTTCAACTAAAAGCGATCAATCTAAAAAAAAATAGAGAAGTTCTATTTGTAGTTAATAGTATATTGTGCTACAAGTCGAAAAAGCGAGAGATTTAAAACGAGTATGAATCACACGAGTTTTAAACCGTCGCTTTTTCAATGTGTGGGACACGATACTTTTTCTATACTTTGTTTAAAAAGTGCTAGTTTTTGTTCACCTGTATTTTGTGTAGAAAGAGGGCGATTTTTCGTCGATTGACACAACAATAACAATGACAATTATCAAACCCATTGCAAAAATATGGCCGTAACAATAAGCTGGTACGAATATTTGGTTAGAATGCCAATAACCAAATTTCCGATTTTTCGCGAAAAAACCAAGCACAGTATTTTCAGAGAAACTGACGGGGTTTTTTTGCTTTTGCCAAGCAATTTCGTCCATATCCATAGAAGCGATTAAACCATTGACAATCAACATCTTTTTGGAAATTAATTTAGGTTAGGAACGAGAGTCGGAAAATATAATGAAGTTGCCTGCGCACGAGCTCAGCCGAGGCAGCATGAACACACACGGAGTAACACGAAGTAGTTTGCACTTCATTTACTTTTTTCACTGTTCCTCACTTTTGTCACTGCATCCATTTACTTTTCTCACTGCCTCCGTCCACTTTTTTCACTGTTGCCCGGAAAGGTCAGCACTGCGCATGCGCCACGTCATCGACGAAAAATCGGTCACTGTTTGCACCAAAAACAGGGGGAAAACTTGCACTTTTTCGCAAATTATAGAAAAATAAATTAATTTTGAATTCCAAACACAATAGAATTTTCAATAAAACAGTTCAATCTTCAACCAAATAGTATATTCTTCAACCAGAAGGAATGAATTCTGAACCAAAAATATAATACTAAATTGTTGAATTAAACAGCATTAACTTTCAACGAAAAATGGTTGGATTCCCTTATTGGGTTTATTAACGCATGACTTGAAGTACAGGAAATTTTATGTTTAATTAACCTGGGATAAAGAAAATTTGTTACAGCCTCAAAGTTTCTCTCAATTTTAACAAATTGGACACTTTAGACAAATTTCTATAATACATTTGCTTTAGATTGTATTTTAGTTTTAAAATTACCTGTTGCATCAGGAAGTATCTCATCCTTATGGGCGCCACGGGCGAAACTTATTATCCTCATACTTTGCAACAGGAGCTCCATTGCGTAGCAGTAAATCACTATTTTGAGGAATGATTAGCCTTGGTCGATCTGATTGTGTAAGAAGAATATAGTCACTCATTAATTCAAGGATTATAAAAAATCATTAACTTAGAACTACTACATTGCATCTTCTAAATTGTGATTCTACTAATAACTGTCCACGAAATAAATTTTTTTCTGTATCCCGAAAATTTTGTATTGTTTGAAAAAATGAAACATGTTGAAAATGTGAGCAATCTCGGTTATTAACACGCACCCTTAGGCACTCTACTCTCCAGGAAAATCTATATTGTAGAATACTCAGAGCGTGAATCCAGAGGACGGGTTTTTTTAGAGAGGGTGAGGAGGGGGAACTTCTACTACGTTTTAGGCAGAGATATCTGATATTAAATTTATTTAATTTGTATTTTCTTTAAATTACCGACTTGAACTGGATGTGTTTCATAAATCGTTCCACGTCGGACTCTTCCAATAGGATGTATAGAACGGTACAGTAAATCATTATCCTCAAGAGGGACTGGTAGTTGTTGACCTAATTTCGTAAGAAAAATATAGTTGTTAAATATTTTAAACATCGGAAAATTCCTCAACTTAGAACTACGAAATTGTACTTTATTTTGAGTCAAATTAATTGTCTGAGAGCTTAAATTTCGATTTTTTTTCTGAATCCCAACAATTTTTTTCGGTTGAAAGAAATTATATAGGTATACTTAAAATTTTAACAAGGTTGCTTGAAGCTAAGACTTATTATTCAAAGCTGAACCTCTGGAGACAGGTTCATGCTCCCATTCCATCCAGAGCCTTCTTCGTGCATGTTCTGGATTTACTAACTGAAACGACCCATCTGCTTGCACTATCCAAAGACGATTCTGAAGGTACAGCACTTGACCCACCAAATATCGTCTTGCCGTTCGCGGAGTTATTGATTCTATAAGAAAATAAAAATTGAATTTTTATTAAAGAATTTTTTTAACGACACACAAAAATTTGCTATCACACAAGTTTAAAGTCTTACTTGAGTTCAAAAAAAAATGTATATCAAGAAAAATAAACATAGATTATTTTTTTTAAATATATCAATTTAGTGCATAAGACTTTATTCGGGCGTGCGCATGAAGTTCTAGTTTAGGAGATATGTTCTAGCGTTTATCTCAGTCAAGGTCCAAATTTTTATTTTCGGGTTTAATTAGGGTATGATACTACAGCCTATACTGAATCTCTCTTTACTATACTCATGTCTCGAAAGTAACCAAAAGTAGGTATATTCGATGATAAAAGAAAAATTATGACACTAGCGGTCATGGCACTCGCCAAATTTATATGCTCTTTTCTCGAAAAGCAGCTTTTGAAGTTCCAACTTCGGAAATTTCCCAGTGACTCATTTCACAACCTGAAGGGTTCACCTTGATCTTAAAATGTTGGCAGTGTAGTCGGCTACATGAATCTTTACGTAACTCCATACGCGCCATAAGGTCCCTCTTCATGCGGATGCCCACAAAATATTATTGACATACTCAGCTGCGTCTTTTTTATTCACATTTTTTAATTTTCAGATTTAAGGATTGTAAAATAGATTTTTTTTCAATATGACTCAAGGAAAACATTTTTTCACTTTTAATTTTTGGTCCACTATCAGTTAATTTTAATAACAAATATCTTTCTTCCAATACAAATCCCTTTCGTTCGATCGCAAGCATTTTTTGAAAAAATTAATATTTGAAATAGAAAAATGAAGGTAAGACAAATATTTCCTAATATACGGAATATAATCTTGAGTTTGCAAAAATGTGCATACAAAATTGTGGCATGCACGTAAGGGTCTAACGCACAAAATTTAAAGCATTGTGAGCTAAAATTTAGCTTTTAATGCAAATTCTTTACCTCTAAATATCTGAATGACATTTTGGAATATGTCATTTAGGTAATGCGTGGGTAGTTAGAGAAGCGTTTGAATGGAAAGGGATTGGAATGGAATAGAAAAGGAGCGTGAGGCAGATGATTTACGTTGATATGTAATCTGTATATAATGTATTTTAATATATGTTTTATTTGGTATTATATTATATGCTACTTACGAACAGATTGAATAAATATCATAAAAATTAAAAGAAGAGTACAACTAAAAATTCTCATTATGCTTAAGACAGAAAAATGAATGTTAAAGTTCTTGAACTGTAACTGACAAGATAATACAAACGTTTTACTTGTATATTTACTAGCCATTATCTCATTACCGACAAAAATGGTTATTCTATATTTAGGTGCAGGAATGGAATTGAGACAAAAAAAAATCTTCACGTGGCAATTGGAAACGAGTGATATTTAAAACAAATTTTCACGATATGCGAATTTACTTACATCGAGGCCAGCAGAGCATTGGCCCAAAATGGGAGCAACATTTGCCAGCCAATAAGGTGGGCTTGCTTTTTTCGTACACTATGAAATGTCGAAAGTAGTGAGTGTGGTACGAAAATAAGAAACAGATTCGAAAAGTAGTTCTGGACGTTTCATTTTTGCCAGAACTACTTGTGTGCATCTGCAAACGCTCACAACTAAAATAAAACTTGTTACGTCATAGAAAATTTTTCGCCCTTAAGGAATTAAGAATGCCTTTTAAGGGCTTGAAATAGAAACAAAAGCTCTATATGAAGGTACATAGTAAAGCGAGTATAAAGTTCAAAGGACAACTGAGTGATTGGTTTGATATTTGACAGCGTGTTAGGTAAGGCTGCGTCATGTCCTCTTGGACCTTAATCCATTAGATTTATAGATAAATTTCGCAAATAATATGCACAAATAATATGGCTTTGGAGATTAACCTAAATAAAACTAAGATTATTGTGTTTGAATGTGAGAATGAGAGAACAGTATCCAATATCACTCTATGCATGACGATTATTTAAACAAACATTATCAACAGCAACAAAAAACACGCTATGATTTTCTCAAAATACGAGGAACGTACCGTCCTTTAATTTACGCTTGACGAATCCTGAAGATTTTCTTCCTTATTAAAGTCGTGATCAAATGCAATGAGGCGAGATGAGAGGAAGGGTTGCGAAATGATTCAACTTGGGAATACGCGAAATATTCTTTATTTGACAGATTTATTTCTACAAACTCCTGCATTTTTCTGCATTTCCACATGATTGTGCTTTAGTGCAACTGGATCGGAAAACCCCACTTGTGGAAAAAACCCCGAGAGGAACCAAACCTTTTACAAACTATTATACTTGTCAGAGCCTTGCTGCTCCTCAAATATTTTGATACTTTAGGTTGAACTATTTTCACTGATAAAAAAAAATTTATATCCCGATCTACGATGCGGCATTTAATTATTAAAACCTCTAAGACCGACTGTATAATTTCTATTAATTGTTGTAAATAGTTCATTGAAACTTTCAATAATTGAACCGCCGCATCGTAGAACAAGATATAAAGTATTTTTTAAGGAGTGAACGAAGCTCAAACTCAATTATAGAAATATTCGAAAAAATATTCTAAAAATATCAAATTGGTGAAACTCCGAATGTGCAGTCAACAACGGAATCATTAAAACACAGGATTACCTGCTTTTTTGGTATTTTGTTTTTGATGGAATTTTTTCAGTTTGTGTTATTTCTTTCATCTCGTTGTTCACTTGATTCTGTAAGAAAATATATGAAGATTTATTATTTTAGCCATTAAAAAATATGTAACTAAAAAGTAAAAACTACTGAGTAAGTTAGTCCAGCATTTCCCTATCTTTTCTTGCACTTTCTATGGTGCGGTGAATTTTGACTGCCAGTCTTGAGCGCTCTTGTTTGCTTCGCCTGACCTTCCTTTTATTATATTATGACGTGAAGATAAATAATATAGTTGAACATTGGTTAATATCTTTCATCCCAGTTGAGACTTATTCTACTTTTTCGTGTCCTAAAATATTTCCTGTATTACTAAAAATATTAACCAATTTTCATAACCCTCTTTTTACTTTTTTTAAGAATTATATACGAAATTTGATTCGTTCAATTAAAATTTCATTGAGCTATGTTTTAATAATTCCAGTTTTTATAACAGGCCTTAAATCTCATTAAAATATCATCCGTTACATGCGTTGCATCGGAGTATCTGTCGCGGCTAAGATGGTATCACCCTGTCCTGTCCGCAATAGTTTGGTAATCGATGTGCTACTCTAGCGTTTTCTAAACTCTTTCTGCACTCTCCAGGTTGCGGCAGACCTACTATCATTAAATTTTTGTACAATAAGAGAACCCAAGGGGACACTTGACTGCCGGTCGTAAAGGCGGTTGCTTACTTCGCATGACCTTCTCATTGTTAGAAGATTGGAACCGGTTAAGAAGAATTAAATTCGGTAAAAATATTAATGAATCGAATTTTGATAGGCTGCATTAGTTCTATAGATTACGAAGAAAAAAAAAGGAAGTAACAAATTGTTTAATATCTTTAATTCCATTTGAGAGTTGTTTTACTTTTGTATGCACTTAAATATTTCCTTTATTACTGAAAACATTAACCGATTTTTATCGACATTTTTTCACTTTTCTCTGATTATATAGAAAAACTAATTCAACCAATGGAAATTTAATATAACCATGTTTTTATAATTTCAGTTTTTAACAGGCCTTAATCTCATAACAATGGAAGGGTCATTCGTTGCGTTAGTCTACACTAGTGATAACAAATCATATATTGTGATTCCACTGCAGCCCAAATGTTTATATTGGTACAAAAAAATTATATCTTAATAATTTTAAAATATTTATTTGTGATACAAGTGCGCAAAATAGGTGATTGTGTGCGAGTGTGAATTTTGCAGCATAAGCCGGAGGCTCGAAGCATGAGTCGGTGGTTAGCGCACGAGCGAAGCGAGTGTGAAAACGTAGACGAGTGCTTCGAGCCGCACCCGAATGATGCAATCACGCGAGTTAGCAATCATCCATGCGCATGTGTATCACACGCTATTTTTTGCAACGCCCGTCCGAAAAAGTTGTTTTAAGAGGAGTTAAGGAAAAACACTAATCTTGAAAGAAAAGATTTTTAAATTACGTTAACTATTTTTTTGAAAACAAAAGCTTAAAAAAAATTGTTGAAAACAAATTTCTGAAATTTTTTTTCTTAAATGAGATATTTGAAAAAATAAAATTTTGTAAAAATAAAATTTCGAAAAAAAATTAGTGAGAAAAAATGTTGGAAAAAAAAATGTTGAAAAAAAATTTGTTAAAAAAAAATGTTCGAAAAAAAAATTATGTAAAAAAGATTTTATGAAAAAAAAACTTTTTGGGGCTTATGCCCTTTTTCTGTGCCAAATTTTGGCACTTCTGCCCTTTTGTCCGACGGACGAAAACGGCTAAGAAACCTTAAAAACAAAACTTCAATCATTAAAAGTTTTGTTCAAGTTAAATCACAATTTAGTTCAAGAAGATACCAACACCAGTGTTTAAAGTTACCTGTGCCAGTGCCTAAAGTACCTCATTTCGAAAGTGCGCATGCGCAGCTTTTTCACCAGTGCCTAAAGTAAGCCATCTTCAAACTACGCATGCGCGAAAATTGTTTCGCGCACAGTCTGCTCAAATAAGGTCCTTTAGACACCATTTAGAAGCATAAAAAGGTCAACTTTTGAGGTGGGTGTTGCAAAAAAAGTTAAATATTAACACTTGACCTTAAGTATGAGAAATGTTATATTTAATTACCTCAAAATACGCCGAATTCACAAAGAAGTGGATACTTAACCTTTTGCAGCGCAGTGGTAACCCAGATTACCACCTTTTTTATTCACAACTTTTTTCTCTAGATTTTTGAGTTCGCTGATTACGAATCCGGAACCGAATTTGCAAAATTCTAAATAGAGGATCCAATATGGCGGATGAGTTTTCAAAAAATTGCAAACTTCTCATGAAACTTGATATCTTGCGGTTTTTGAGGTCGCTGATTATAAATCCGGAGCCAGATTTTCAACATTCACACTGGCGGATCCAATATGGCGGACGAATTTTCAAAAAATGTCAAACTTTTCATGAAACTTAATATCAGGGGTTTTTTGAGGACGTTGACTACGAATCCAGAGCCAGATTTTCAAAATTCAAAATGGCGAATATAACAGTGAAATGTGTTTGATAGAAAAATGTGCGCCGCAAAGGGTTAAGATAAGATTTTGTAAAACATTTGCTTCAGCTTGTGCTTCAGTTTTAAAATTACCTGCTGGATGAAAAATTCTATTTGGTCGCTGCGGAAGCCAGAAGAGAAACATATTATTATCATATTTTGCAACATGAAGTCCACTGCGTAGCAATGAGTAACCATTTTGAGGAGTGATTATGCAAATTTTTTACCTTTAAATGTCAGTCATATTTTGGCATATCTCATTTAGGAAATGCGTGCTTGACTGGAAAAGCGTTTGAATGGAAATAAAGTAACATTTTTTTACAAATACTTTTTACAGCATGAACGAAAGTTTTGACAAAATAAGCTCAACATTTTTTAACTCAATCTTGACGTGTACGGATGAACTGCACTTTGCGGCAACATATATTCCAAATATTATACTTCACATCTATTTCGTTCCGTCGCCGTATCTTAAAATGTTGCAACATTCAGTCTCAAAACATTACAAATGAAAATGTAGACCCGCTCCGAACCAATCACTTCGCGAAATATGTACAATGATAAGAACATATGTTTCAACTGTTTCCCTATAAGGAAAAATTCAAGGCTTCTGATGAGGCCCAGCAACATAAACCGTCTGATCTCTAATGTGAGGCTATTTAGACGGACTAATGTGGTTATAATTAGAGACGTAACGCCTTATTATATAATTTTTTTAATATATGGAACGCTAAATATCACAAAAACTGGAACGGATTAGATGGAACCGATTAAACGGACTCATCATATCCATATTTGCGCCCCATTAGAAAATTTCTTTATTATGGAAGGTTGCCACAACATTTTTCCATCCAAAGTGAGATGCGATTTTTTAAATACAGTCGATATCCGGATGTAAGATATTTTAATATATGATTGATATGGTATCATATTATATTCTTCTTACGAAGAGAATGAAAAAATATCATAAAAATTAAGAGCAGAGTACAAATCAAAATTCTTATTTTGCTAGCGACAGAGAAATGGTTTTAAAGGATTTTTTAAGCTTTAACTGATAATATGTTTGAAATTCAATTGTATATATACTAGCCATTATCTTATTATTGACAAAAATAATTATGTATATTCACGTACGGGGATAAAATTGACACAATAAAGCGTTGCGTAAAGTTCTTTTTTATATAGCGGTACAATAAGCGAACTTTCATTAAACAATCTACACGTGGAAATCGGAAACGTGATACATTGAAACGAATTTCTATCATATGCGAATTATGGGGAAGGGTTGCGATATAAGTCAACATGGGAATACATTAAATATTATTTTTTGTACAGCTTTATTTTTCTAAACTCCTGCATTTGCCTGCATTTCCACACGATTGTTCTTTAGTGCAACCCGGCCCGAAAAATCTACGCGTGGGGGAAAAACCTACATCTTTTACAAACAATTTTACACATCAGAACCTTGCTACTTCTCAAATATTTTGATACTTGAGTTTGAACTTCTTTCACTCCTGTAAAAATACTTTATGTCGCGTTCTGCGATGCGAGGGTTCAATAATATAAAGTTTTAATAAACTATTTACAAAAATTAATATAAATAACATAGATCGTCCTGGACGTATCCAGTTTGGACGCAACCCTTCATTTGAGCCTGATCTGTCTTAGACTGCCTATGTTATTCCTAATAATTTTTGTAGATAATTCGTGAGAACTTTTAGTGACTATAACGTCGCATCGTAGAAGAGGATATAAAATATTTTTAGAGTTTTGAACCTAACTCAAGCAAAAGTATCGAAATAATCGTGATGTACGAACGAAATACATAGAACAGGCGAGATCTCGACTATACAGTCCACAACCGAATGATTGGAAAACAGGGCTGCCTTCTCTCCACCACCAAACAGCCCTTCATTAAAAGTCGCACCAGTAAGGCGGAGTGAAAATGATGAAATTATTCGAATCATTCGAGCTGAGCGAAAAAAATGTGTGGTTTGACATCCAAAAAGGGTAAACAAATTTTTTAATCGGTTACCATCTTCTGTTCTCTTTTTTTATTTGAAAATTCAAATTTTTGAAAATTCAAAAGAAATAGCCAAAAAAACATGTTTTTTTATTGAGCCCTATGCACACATTTTGAAAAAAGTTGAATATGTCGAACCTTTAATTTCTTTCGCTTGAATCAAAGGAACATGATATTATTTTGTTTTTTCGAAAAAA
>CAKNWT010198884.1:0-17002 GCA_932066315.1 Andricus coriarius | reverse complement strand
AGTCGAAATTTAGACCCCTACTTTGAACCTATAACTCCTATCTTAGTAGGCGCTGGAGCAGCAAAGTAGGTTCAAAATAAGCAACGATTTCAATTCAATTTAGACCCTACAATTTAGTCAATTTAGTCCGAAATCGGCCGTTTTTCCACGTTTAGCGTCAAAGTAGAGTCTAAATTTGAACCTACATTCGTGCTCCAGGCCCCACCCTACATTGGCGCTCCAGAACCCACATTGGTACTCCAGCCCCTACACTGGCAACAATAATAATAATAACAATGCATTAATATTTGGACAAAAAATGTAAAATGACGTATAAAAAACATATTTCCTGTATTTTATTATATTAATAAAATAAGTTAGTGCCGGTTTCGGGACTGACGGTGGTCCTAACTCAGGAGACTCCGAACTGTTTTGTCCCTCTCCTGTTTCTCTCTCTATTTTGTCACGCCTGAGTGAACACCGCATCCCCCCGCAGCTCCTCTCGCCTAAACCCGCGGCGCGGCACCAATTCTAGGAAGAACTAACTCCAGGTGCACTATCTCCGGGGTTCACTGTATTTCAAAAACTATTTATAGTTTGTAACAATAATGATTGTTGAAAAATGAAGAAAATTTGGAAGTTGTCTTCAATTTATGACTAGTTATTTGAGTTTACTTGTGGTTTAAATTTTATGTCAACTCATGCTAAAATTAAAATTCATTGTCGATCTATAAATGAAAATAAAAAAAATGGCAACAGCTTCTTCCTCTGACTGTTTCAGTAAATATTATTACTGCGACACTCTCCAATAACGCCGTCATATCTGCGTAATAATCGTATGATAACGCGTGATAATGCGTAATAGGAATTACTCCGTACTGGTTTTTGACGAGTGATATCCCCCTCGGTACAAATAAAAAGAGAAATCGATTCGAAAAGTCAGTCCCAATTATCCCTGAATTCGCAGGGAATCTATCTGAATGACGATAATTGATGAAAAAGCACGTTTTTTAATATTTACTCGTAAATAAGCGTAGTATATAAAATCTAAGGATAATTCAGTATACCATTTACAGATGTTAACGTCCGAGTTTTGAAATTTTTAGGTAATACGAATTTCCATGTTAAAACGATCAATTACAATCAATTACACCTCCCAGGGCTCAGCAGATCCTTTCTTGTTCTTCATAGCTACTTATTAAAAATTTATTTATTTATTTAGTTTTGTTTATAGAGGAATATTATACGCAGTTCTTCACTGCGAAAATGTACCATTTTTTAAGAAAAATTATAAAAGTGAATTTTGAGATTTTTTTGCAAAAATTTATTCAATTTTGTAAAATATTAATAATCTGAAAAGTGGATCTTGAAAAGGTAGGTTAAATGAATTGACACATATTCTGAAGGGCACAAGGGATGTCGCTCGGAACCCCTACTGCACTCACGTCGGAACCGTTTTTCAAGAGCCCCAACGAAAAATATGCGTCCTAGTGTTGGGAATTTTAAAGCATTTTGATTTTTTCGAAAGGTGGGATAGTAAGTTGATCGTAAAACTTCCCTGATTAAAAATGCTGAACATTAGGAATCTGAAAATATTAAAAGTCAAATCACTCAAAAAACCCACAGTTCTTATTATCTTAAATTTTTCTACATTCGTCCTGATGTAAATACAATTTTATAGTGTGTTGAGAAATAAAAAAAGACTTAATTTAACAGATTTAATAACGCATTGGTGGAAGAATAAAGAAGTAAGTTAGCAAAAATGGAGAATGTCGATTATTTAAAAAAATGCACACTTCAAAGCAAAACGTTTGATGTAAAAGCTGTTTGAGCTGTTAAATGTTCATCTTTATTTTTTTATAATATCACGAAATTGTATTGTTGGGAAAAAATAAATTTCAAAGGATTTTATACATATTTTCCCAAAATTTTTGAAAATAATGCGAGATAGACGAAAGTATTAGACGGAATTTGTTTAGAAATTTTTAAGTGGAAAAATTTTGCTTCTTTAACTTCTTTCGTATCTTGTGCCGCTTTGGAAAAAATTTGAATTTTCGTTTTTAGACCAAAAAAAATCTCCCTTCTCTCTAATGCTCGGACACAGGGTAGATCATAATTGAATATACATATAGAATTTATATTAGGACGAATCTAGAAAAAAATTAGGAATAAAAAACGGTGAGGATTTTGAGAAAATGGTCACTGAATATTTTCAGAAAAAACCGCCGCCATTTTTTTAATTTTTAACTTTTTGAAATTTGTCAACGGATTTCGAAAGAGGACGGTAAATCCTGTCAGAATATGAAAGAATCCATATCAGATAAAAAAATATCACACTTTTAACAAACATTTTTACCATTTTTTGATAATCCACGTTTTCAATTGTACAAATTCAAATACTCATTACTTTGTCACAAAAATCTTTTTAGACAAATCGAGAAGATACGTGTGATCTTATTCCCTTTGAAAAAATCATATTTGAGTAGCAAATGATTCTGTGGCCAGTACAACTTCGATAGATTTTTTCACGCTCTTTACATTGATCATAAGTTTATATATATTAAATAAATATTTGACCTTCAAGAATAAAACTCAAAAACAAATTTAATTTTTTTGGGAAAAGGCGTTTTTTTATTCCTGCATTTTTAAAGAAAGCTCGGGTTATTCCCTTTAAGGCCCTTGTGGTTAAAATGCATAATTTTATTTGGTTATTTATTAAAATAAGCGATAAACGGTTTTCGAGAATATACCAGCTGTTCTAATGGCGATAAAATAATTTTTCTTAATACAAGCATCGAAAATGGCGGTTTTCGTGGTGCCACGCCCCCTACGAAAATGGCCAAATGCAGCACTTTTGTATGTAATGTTCACGAAAATAAGCTAGGGGGGCCGAAAATCATACTTTTCGGCTCTTCTTTGCAAGTCAGCCTTCTCATTTCCATATCGAGTTCTCATGGAAACGAGACTTATTTACCCCCTTATTTACTGGACCCCATGGCGTATGTCAATTTTTACTTTGGTTTACTCAAACCGCCAAAGTTCGATATTTTTATTAAGAAAAATAGTATATGCATCTCGAGACGACACTTGATGGATGAAACTCGCGTAAAGTTGACAACTCAGCCGCGATCTCTCGTCGCCGAGTGTTGTCGAGCCTTCGTAGCCAACTTCACGCTCGTTTTGCATCCATCACTGTTCGTCTCTCACTGCGTAATGTACTATTATTAGTATATCATTTTTTAAGTATTTTTACTTTTATTTCTCAATGTTCTTAAATGAAAAAACACAAGATCTCTTTCTAGCCCAAACAAAAAAACAAAACGTTCTAAGACAACTGCTATTTTCACAATATCACTCATCGCTTATTTTCATAAATAAAAAATAAAAATTCCACTTTCTAACCTCAAAGACCTTTAAGCGAAGAACCTAAGCTTTTATTTGAGGTAAAAAAATGAAATATATATACATACATTTTTTTTAATGACTATGATCAATAGAAAGGGTATGAAAAACCTATTGAAACTGTATTTGCAAAACAAATTTTATCGTCATTAGAAGAGTTATAAAATCGCCGAAATAGACGATATTCACGAATATCACAAAATTTTCATCCGCTCCCCCTCGGCAAATATGTATCTAAATGACCATTTTTTTCATAAACTACCATCCAATAAATAAAAAAACTTTGACCAAGTTTGACTTAAATCGGAAAACTTTGATTTTTTTAGTGAGTACACTTGACATATAATGTCCCATATGTATGAATCATTGTTGTTTCCAACACCTTTCCTCAACGATGAGATTATTAGAGTTGGTGTCTCTTTAAATAAGTCCGCACTCCCTCTGGAAAGTTGACAGCTTAATATGATTTAGTGGTTTCGTGAGCATGTCTGCTAACATTTTCTCGGTTGGGCAATAGATGTAACATATCCTTTACATAGTGGTCTTTCACCATGATGTGCTTGGTTCTGTTACTGAATTTTTTATTATCAGCAAGTCTCAGGCAACTTTTATTGTATTTTTTTATCAGTAAAATGTATTTTTTTCTTCCCAAATCTTCAAGTAACCGCTGCAACCAGATTCCTTCTTGAGGTACTTCTGCTAGATCAATGTATTCTGCTTCCGTAGATCATAAGGCAACACAGTCTTGTTTTTACAGGCCATTGTTTTTCAACCAGTCTGCGTCAGCATAGCTATATAGAAGAACGCTTTCATTTGTACTTTCGAGGATCAGCCTCAGATCCTTGGTCCCCTTTAATACCTAGCAACTCTTTTTCCTTCATTTCAATGAACTTTTGTTGCTGCCGCATTATGTTGGCTTGATATTGATACGCTCGCCGCAATGTCTGGTCTAGAGTTGACTGAGACGTACAAAAGCATCCTGATTAACCTGCGATATTCTTGGTTGTCGTCCATAGGTCCTTGGTCACGCTCAATCTCGATTCCAAGGTAGTGATGTATTTTCCCTAAACTCGTGAGTTCGAACAATTGTCCTAAGGTTTCACCCATATCGATAAAATCCTCTTCCTTCTTGCTGGCTATTACAATTTCATCGACATATCAAATTAAATACATCTTCCCATTCTTCGTAGCCTTGACGCGCAGGTAAGCATCTACCGTTCCTTGAATAAAACCGTGCCTTCATAGAATTTTGTCGACTTCCTCATTCCAGACTTTTGCTGCTTGTTTCAGCCCATACCGACTTTTATTTAATATGCACACCATGTGCTCCCTTCCTAGAATCTTGAATCCTTTTTGCTGTTTCATATATAGTGTATCCTTTAAATTTCTGTTCAAAAAGGCAGTTTTCGCATCAAAGTGATGAACGTTCATTTCTTCCTTCCCGGCGAGTGAGAGAGAAGTTCGGAAAGTACTCGCCCTTACTACTGGTGCAAACACTTCGTCGTAATCGACTCCGTATTTTTGTGAAAAACCCTGTGCAAACACTCTTGCCTTGTATTTCGATATTTTCCCTTCAGTATCTCTTTTCAGTTTAAATACCCACTTGCATTCAATTACCTTTCTATCTTTTGGTGGCTCGACCAGCATCCACTTTCCATTTTTCATTAACGAGTCGATTTCTTCGTCCATCTGCATGGCGATATATCCTGCTCTGTACCAATTAGGTGACACTCCTTTATTCTCTCGCTTAGATTCTCGTCGATCGTCTTGCTTATCCTGTTCGACATTTTTATCCTGCTGTTTCCGCAATTTGTAGGTTCTTAGGTTCTTAGTTTTCTAGGTTCCTACTGGTTATTTGAGTATCCCATCCGCGATACCTTCTTCCTGGAACTTTGATTTTATTTCAAATGTTGATTTTGCGCGAGTTTTTGTTTCAGAAGTTTTGATTTTCACAATTTTATCGTTTCCAAATATGACATCCCTGCTGATTTAAAGATTTAAATTTTATTTGTTTGCATATCCAGTAGCCGGTATCCTTTCGATTCTTCAGAACATCCCACGAAGATCAGTTTCTCTGCCTTGGTATGCAAATTTCTCCTATTTTCTTTTGGTCTCGTCAGGGCGTATTATTTTTCGTTTCTTATTAAACTGAGTTTTGACGAAAGTTATATATTCTTTGATTAAAGAAGTAGCTTCATTTTTATTCTTCATGAAATAAGCTTGACTGAAACGACTGTAATCACCGATAATCGTTAAAATATACCTTTTGTTCCCTGGATTGGCGGTTTGCTTAGGGCCACAAATTTTTATTGTTTGGTGAATGGTTTCCGAGCAATTTTTCCTTTAATACAGCATTCACATGACTGTCTGATACCGCAATCCTTTATGTTGATACCTGTGGCGAGGTCTTTTGTTTCCAGTTCCTTAACTGCGTCGGGAACTCTGTGGCCGAAACGACTAAGCCACGTTTGCTGGAAATTCTCATTGTAATGATCCTCTTTTGCTGCACTGTAAGCCGCGTGTAAAGTATCCAGTTTATACAGGTTTCCGTGGATGTGCCCGAGAGCCAGTGTTTTGTCGTCCCTCTTAATTCTGCTTTCTGTATTGGTAAATGATACTTCAAAGCCCTTCTGAGTAATTTTCTTTACCGAAAGCAAATTTTCATCCAGCAGTGGCACATAGAACGTCTAGACAGTTTATGACACTTCAGCTCACGCCGTTTACCTCTAGTCTTGTCCCTTTCTTGGCCACCTGAACTTTTGTCTTTATTGGAGTAAGATCAGAGAAGAATCTTCGTTCATTTGTCATATGGCTTGACGTTCCCCAGTCTATAAACCAATTTTCTTGACTATTGTCAATTTCCTTTTCTTTTGCCAGGAAGCAGATGTTTTCTGAATCTTGAATGTCTCCAGATTTACGAGCTTGTTACTTATCCTTATTTGCATTCCATCTTATGTATTTACTACAGTCTCTTTTCAAATGGCCAGCTTCCTTGCAGAAAAAACAAATTACCTGGTGATTCTCAAAACCTTTCCTCAGAGTTGCCTTCATCGCCGCGCCGCGCCATTTCGCTTGAATAATTTGCTGCTCCTAACTCATCTCGTCTCCTATATTCGTCCAAAAGCTTTCCTCTGATGAAAGAAGTCGTGAGTTCTTTCTCATCTCGTGACTCCAGAGCTGTGATAAGTGTGCTGTATGAATCTGGCAGACTTATAAATATTAGGGAAACAACCATTTTCCTCTAATCTGAGATTACAAATACGTTTTAATAAAAATACCTTGCTAGTTGCAGTTGATTTTTCATGATATTCCTTTAACGTTTTCCAAGTTTCTTGTCCTGTATTTGCGCTCCTTACGTGGATGAGCTGATAATTCTCCACTAATAAGCCAATTCTAGTACGGCTTAGGCATCCTTCTTTTTCCAATCAGTCTGCGGTATGCTGGTGGGTCTTTCCACGGTATCAACATCCCGAAGATCTTCTGAAACCAGTAACAACTCCAGTTTATATTTTCATATTTGGTAATTGCCATTGTCGAGTTTCTCGATTTTGTATTCGGTTGACGTCGATTCAATTTTCTTTAACTCACTTTCTACTTACTTTGTCCTTATAATTACATTAAATTAAAATAGATTACAAAAAATATAATCGCACGCTTTTAAAGATATTAACCTTATTAAAAATCGAAAACGCTGTGGGGGGTTTCGATGTAATATTGAACAGTATCAAGTATGAAACGCTGTAAATTGAACAATTCCGAAGTAAGTTTGAAACTGCATCATTTTAAATTTTTAAATTTTTAAACTTAAAACGTTCAATTGTTTAATTTTTAAACTCTTGAATTTTGCATGGTCTATACACTTCTGCGTTTTCGAATTTTAATTTATGTGAAATTCTTGAAAAGTGTCTATTAATTCACAAATCTTTAATCAGCAGGGAAAAAAGTGGATTGTCAGATTCACTTTTTTGCATTATTAACTTGCATTTTACTTGTTCGCATTGTACAAGAAACAATTTGAGTAGTTTTTGATACTGTATGAGATAGTGATCTCAAATTATACAAAACATAAAGTCAGCATTACTATTTCTAATTGTAAAAAGAAAGACTGCTAGAACAAGCAGCTTCAATAACTATTTGAAATAGTACAGTCGAGCATTTAAGCTGTATAAATAACTAATTTTCATAGTAAGAAAATAATAGTGAGTATGACTTTTGCAAGTGAGTTTGATCTCCTTTTTCGTATTGCAATAAGCATTGTCACCTAGACATTATCTAGATAAATGAGCTAGATAATTTCTAGATGGAAAAATGACCTAAAAGAGCTAGATGTTTAGGTAAACCAGCTAGAATTTTAGGTAACACCGCTATATTTTCTTAGAAGACGAAATCCCGCTAAACTTTTATCTGGGACAGCTAAACCATTTTTTTCAGTATACAATTTATAAAGAAAACCCGTTATTTTTCGACTTCATCCGGACTATTTATTCAGAATTTTCTTATAACGTTTTGGAATCGGAGTGATTTCCTTAGCAGATTACCTTGTACATTTCGCAGATTTTCTAAAGTCGTTTGTAAGAAAATAGTCATGTTTTTATAAGTATTTATTAGTATTTATTAGTATTTATAGTGTTGAAAATTATTAAAACAGCGATCATAAGACTGTCTCTTCTGCTCATTTTTGAAAAATATGGAACTGTATAATGCAGAAACATGTTTGATATTTAAATTGGATTCACAATCCACAAAACTAAAAAAAGTTGTTTAAATTAAGTTAAAAATTATAGTATGAGGAATACGGAGTGTGGGGCGGAGGGTTTACACTCCATACTCCGCATACTTCAATTGTTAACTTAAATATAACAACTCCTTTTTTTAGAGAGTTAATCCAGTTTGAATATCAAAATGTTTCTGCATCAAGCAGGTCTACTTTTTTCCAAAAATGAGTACTCAAGACAGTCTTATGATTACTTTTTTAATACTTTTTATACTTTCTTGTCCATATTTATATATAATTGGTTCCGAAAAAACATGACTATTTTTTTAAAAGCAACTTCATAAATTCTTAAAAATGTTAAAGGTAATCTGATGAAGGAATCGGTCCGACTACGAAACGTCATTGTACAATTCTGAATAAATAGTCTGGAAGAAGTCGACAAAATACGGTTATTTCCTTATAAATTCTATTTGATTGTATCCTGGACGTTGAATCAAGAACATTTTATATCCCGTAGTTCTTTTTATATATATAATAATTTTCATGAACAAAAAACGGTTTGCAACTATTAATTAATCAACTTTTTACTTGTTTGTCACTGTTCCGACAGCCGCGACAGTTCCGATAATCGTGAAACTTGATTACAATTTGAATATATTATTAAAAGTAACATTTAATAGTAAAACCTATTTATTTTTAACATTTTGTAGTATCAGGTGGAATTTAAATTAATTCAAATTAGATAAAAAGCAAGAAAATTACATTTTCTCTTAATCAGAAGCTTCTACTTACTAACGATGTGTCTCGTCATCCTAAAATTCAGGATGAGTATTTAAATCTTTTTCATAGGTACATAGGTACAATTATTTATAACTTTATTTCTAGCCAACAAATTTTTGCGTTTACTATCTGCAAAATTGTTACCTAATCACAAAGGAAATTGAAGATCATTTTGATATAAAAATGAAGTTTTTCAAATCTAAATTAACTAACAAACGCATTGTATCGTCAGTTTACAAATCTAATCTTAAATAAAATTAACAATAGAAATTCAGAAATACAATTGTCATCTCAATTGTTTTGTCTTTCAGATACATAACTGAATCTAGGTCCTAGCAAAGTCAATGGCAGTTTTACTATATGAAAAACACTATGAAAATGGGATCAATTGAAAAAATGATATGCAAAGTAAAGGTATCGTCTATTTAATTCCATAATGTCGTAAGTCATAAGGACAATTATTTTACTGTAAAGAAAAAACTGATATTTAAAGAAATACGGATTCACAAGATTGTTCTTGATGACTTATGAGTTAAGGGAATGGTTTCTAGTAAATTCAACAAATAATAACCTGCACACAATAACAAAATATTCCTTTCAGACTATGGTTACAAAATTTAGTGGCTAATGACCTTAAAGAACTAGATGAACGATATACAAAAATAATCCACATACACAACAATTTATTATAATTTGAACGTTAAAATTTATGAAATTAGAGGTTAAATAAAATTTATAAGTTAACATATAAAAATCGTAAATTTCTAGATCCGAATTCCACGATCAAGTGAGCTTTCTTTCAATTTTCCTTTATCTTTCAAATAATTCGCAACAAGAAGTTTTTTAAAAAACAAAGAAGGTCAAAAGGCTAATACAGAAATAGTATTGAAAATAATATTTTAACATAATAACACTTGATAATAATTCATTTCAAATAAATGTATATACAAATTCCTACATTATCATATATTTTTTACATGTATACTTTAAAATCATCATCATTTTTTCCATTTATACGATATTTTTATTCACTAAAATTTAAATCTTAACTTTGGAAAAACGTGTTTCATTGCTTCCAAACAGTCATCTATAGCAGCACCAATTCGAGCTAAAGGACCTAATTCATTTCTAACTCTTTCATTGTGTATTTGCACATTTTTTACTTTATCTTTCAACTGATTTATCTCCTTTTGATAATTTTCTCTAGCTCTAAATAATTCATCTTCAGCTTCCTTCCTAGTTATTTCACCTAACTGTAATTTCACCCAAATAATCAGTTCCTCGACTATTGTAAATGCAGTCAAAATTATACCATGTAAATTAAATTCAAAATGTCTACTTTCTTTCAAGTCTAACAACTGATCAACGAATTCCATAAACTTAGCTTTTTGAAGTAAATTATTATTCTTGATAAATCGGTCAATTGAAGAATCGATTATTTTAATTGTAGCTATTTTTTTATGAAGACACGTCGTAGGCGTCAAGACCCTTTGAAATTGATCCCTAATAATAGATAAATCTTGATTAATTTCAACAAGTTTTTCGCAAGATATGCCATCTTGTTTCATAACCTCAAAATCGTTTAATTTACTTCCAAATACATTTCCTACAAGTTTCTGCAATTTATTGAATTCTTGTATTGAAGATAATTGTTCTCGCACTTCAAACAAAAAAACTTTTGACCCCTGAGAAATACTGGGAGATACTTGTTTCAAAATTTTTTCTTGCACTCCACTCGTATTTTTAATAGCTTCAGAAATGCTGACATCAATAGCAGAATCTGTAACATCACCAGAAGTAGCTTTCTTAAAAAAACCTATATTTCTATTGTTTTGGATTAAGTGTTTTATAAATTCTTTTGCAGGTTCAGAAATATCAATAGTACTGCTTGATAAAAACTGTTCTTTTAAGAGTTGATTAATAAATTTTTTATCCACTTTGTTATCATGCAACAAATCTGGAACTTTCGTGAATATAACGGCTACACTAGAAAAACAATCCCTCATCCTTTCTTTCAATATATGCTCAACTGAATTTAAAAGCGATAAAAATGGTCTTATGCTATCATTGGCAATATCATTGATATCCGTAACTAATACTATTCTTGCTGATTTTATATTTTTAAAGAGTTCGTTAATATAAAATGCATTAGTTATGTCTTGAACTACTCCTCGGTTGTCATCAAAACCAGGTGCATCCCAAATCCCCAATCCAGAAAGTTTTCGTGAATCCCATCTACTTGGAATTGCAGTTTCTGATGTAGATCCAATTCCAATTTGTGGTCCAGGAGAATTATCTGCTTTTATTAGAGCAACTGGCTTGCATATTGATACTTTTTTAACAATTAATTTTTTGCCTATCAAGTGAGCTCTTCCCAGATCTGGTGCTTCCTATAAAAATGGCTGTGTCTTCATATCTGGCTTGGCTGTTCATATATGCTGATGCAGTATGGAGAGCTTGTTCTAAACGTCTTAAATCCTCAAGTCTCAAATTTGATTCTTGATTTGTGTACTTCATAACTGATGACATTGTTATTTCTTTTATTTAAAGGATATTTGTATACAATTTTGAGTTGCTCAGTCTTCTTCCTATCTTATTTCGTCTTTTTCTTTATAAAGTTCCGTTTTTTATTATATTTTATGACCTGAAAATATAAATACCAATTATTATCAGGAATCATTGTTGAAGTATTTCACAATTATTTTAAACTCAAAGCATTTGTCAATTTATTTTAAACAGTTATGAATTGAACGCCAGTAAAGTAAAATTCATACAACGGAATTTAAGATAATTTAAACATGATTAAGGCGTTTTAAGGATGTTTAAAGCAGATTCATGGTAATGGTTAGTAAAATGGTTTGACGGAATCGTGGAAAAAATATCGTTAGCCAGTTTTCCGATTTGATTGTCCAGCCGAATGAAGTATATCTAATAAAATATTTATGGGAAATATACCTAAATATTGTTGAAAATGCAATAAATAATTAAAAGTATTGAATTAAATGGATATAAGTTTTGTTCAAAATTTATAAAATTTAGAATCATCGCTCTACTTGAACTTGGGAATATTTTATTATAACTTCATTTTTAAACATCATTCAAATGTCTTCCTTTGGAAACTTCCGCTTTTGACATAAATAAGATAAGATCTACATTGTTTACAGATCTGCTAATAACAGACTACTAATGAATTACAAATACCTAATAACGTGCTGATACAAGTAAAGTATCACATTGTAATGATGAGATATTTAAAAAAATTACGAAATTGATTTTTACAAAAATTTGGTTGATTTTAATTAATTAGAAAATCAAGAAGTCAGTCATCAATTTTAGAACAAGTTCTTTCAATTTAGTTAATATTTTTAGGCAACTTTAAATAACTCAGATTAAGTGTGAGGTTTTTATATAAAAAAGCACATAATAATTAAAAAATTAAGCATTTAAAAATCACAACAAATTTTTGTTCAACCTTAAAATATTACTACAAACCTGTATAGATGACTAGTCGATTTTACTTAAATAGCAAATTTTCAATCAATGTTTCCAGCTGCTTAACACAAAAGTTCCGTTATTTATCTGAGCATTAGAGTTATCAGAAGTGCATTGTAGAGTGAAGTCTGTAGACTGTCAAGTTTTAACACAAATATGTCTCCCTCTTCAATTCTTCATCGTCTTATCTATAATCTGTTTCTCGTAACAATCATTTTTATCGGGCTGAAAGAACGTTAGGAGATAATATATGGAAACAAAGTGTTTTTGTGTATCTTTGTGCAATTTTTTTAGGTATATAAACCCTAAAAAACTACATTTTTATTCAAACCATTTTTTGATAAGACCCATAGTTTTTGTTTTTATCGTAATAAGTGTTATTGAAAATAAAAATATTCGATTTTCCGGCCAAACTACACCCAAAAAAATTTACTTCATTCAACAAAATCTTTCTGTTGGCCACATTTGGTTAATTTCAGAAAGAATTTTGGTTTAACGAACAAATTCGTTTGGTTCAATCAAATTTTTTGGATGAATTGTTTTGATGATTTTAGAAAAGATTTTATTGATCCAACGAATTTTTTTGTTTGGATCCACCAAATAATTTAAGAAAGAATTTTACTAGAATCAAGCAAAAGATTTGGTTGTTTCAAATAAAATATTTTTTGGACAGAATCTTAAAAGCGACGAACACATGCGAACTTGGTACGATCGCGGATTTCAATTCAAGATGACAGTTTACGTGTGAAAGCCTGAAAGGTCGTAGCGTCGCGAAAAAACCATAAACATTTTGTCGTGCGAAAACGAAGTCCCCTGGAGGCTTTTAACCAAATTTTCGGATTTACAATTTTAAAGGATATCTCTGCATGTGGAATTGTATGCCCTATCTTTTTTTCTCTTGACAAAAAACTGTAGCTTTTTTAGTTTCATAATTAAACCCAAAAGACTTACTTTTTTAAAAGAATCTATTTTAAGCTTTTTTTAGTTCAACTCGTGCTCTGTTTGTCAGTTTTTAGAATTTTTCAATTAAATTTTCAGGAAATATGCTCTAGGGTATCCTTTGATTATTAATATAGTAACAGGAATTCAAAAAAGTATTTTTGAACCTATGTTATTAATTTTTTTCTGTTGCTCGGCATGCATCAAACTTTTGCAACTTCAAGTGTTTCGTTTATCGAGGGAATTTTGAGTAAGCAAAGAGTTCTCGCGACGAAAAATCGGCGAAAAATATGGAAAATTTGTTTGGAAAGTTTTCGATCAAAATATTTCATAGTTCAGGAGTTGTTACGATTTTAGTTAACCCCCTGAGCGGCATGCTGTGTTCGCGGAAATGTGCCCTGGGTGCAAGATAAAAATGAACATTGATTTTCGTCAATCGCGGTGTCCTAAGGTTTTTTAAGTCGCAGAATACAAATCGGTGGTCAAAACCCGAAGTAGTATAAGGAGATTCAACTCTACGGGCCATTTCGGAAAATTGTACCCCCCATTTTTCGGAGCCCACATCCTATAGAAAACCAGATAAAATATCCCCGTGTGGAAAAATTTCGTGGCGCTGTACCGTTTCTGCCTAGTCCGCCTTGAGTCGACACTGGCGCGCCACAGGCTGACTGTCCAGTGGATAGACTGGGATGTAACGCTCGGATCGACTAGTTTCTAGACAGATCGGCTATTTTGATAAAAATTAATTAATAATTAAATCATATAATTATTTGTTATGCCATAAAAGTCCAATATATAGATTTTGCAGTTAATTAAAAATATAAAAAAAGTTTTTGTACAGAAAAAAATGAAGAAATGAGTTTCCGCAAATCTCTTTTATATACGCCGGGTATCGAACTTCTGATGTAATTTCCTATTATATTCTTGTAACTTTGTCCCGTCGCCTTAACACCTCGGCCATCTAAAAGTTAAATTTTGGTTCATTTTTTTCGGATATGAATTCCAATTCATTACATCCTAGTATTTATTTCAATAAAACATGAACAATTTCCTAAACATTAAAAGTGCTTGTTGTGTGAATAAATCATTGAGAAAAATAAAGTTTGTATGATTTTACATGCGATCAGGCTACGAAATAATGATTGTTTATGATTTCAAATAATTAATACGTTAGGCTTAATTATCATTTACGCAACAAATAAATAACCAAAATAAATTAAATAAATCGTTCATAATAATATTTGATTTTCTGGAATATCATCAACATTTTGCATAGCATCATACATATTAAAATTATTATAAATTCAATATAAATTGATTATAACTTTACTATAATTTTTCTATGTAATTCAATTTAAAGAAAATGTTTTTAAACATTCTTAAAAAAAATCGTTTTTAAGAATACAGTTCTTATATTAAGATTTCGATCACCTCCAAAATGTATTGTTTACTATCTTAAATATGTAATGGTATACCATTAATTATTGCTTGAGAATTTGTGCAATTGTGTATTGTTATTTCCTAAATCTTTTATTCAAAAATGATTATTTTCTGAATTCACCACTGTAATTTTTGTTCAAGTCCAAACCGTGATTCTATCTAGAAACTAGCTAAAATATGGACAATCTTTATATATTCAAAATCGTAACGAACTCCTAGATAGCGCCAAGACTGGGACTAGACAGCAGAAATGTTTAAATCAAACACGTAGCAAAACTAGACAGCACCAGTGTAGCGCCAGGCTAGTATTGCGTGAATAGACAGGCTTGAGAAAAACTGTACTGGCTTTAGCATGATTCAAGACTGCCACGAAATTTTTCCACACGGGTCGTAGCGCCTCTTGCGGAAACCCGTTATAACATAGGTTTTGGAGGTAGTTTTAAAAAAGGTCATGATTAGTTTACGTTCGTCAGTTGTGACAGCCGATAGCAGAGATATAAGTATGTTTATTTAAAAGTTTATTAGAAAGTGCAGTGTGTATGCAGTTTGAAAAGTAAGTACTTTTGAATACAATAAAGACGTATAAGATGTATTGCATGTTCTGTGACAAGTGACGATTTTCTAAACCATTACGATGACGATTTATAAAAGTGTAACCCATAATTTGATTTCAAAAGGATAACGATGTCAAGTAGTTGCTTTGCTTGCAGAAAATCGTTACGTGGTGGGCGGAAAAAAGGGATGACCTTGAAAAGCGTAATTTATTTTCGCCTAAGACGGTCAGTATGTGATAATGTTAAATACATGTATAGTATACACTTAGCAGACGACGATAGAAGCTTTGATAGGAGCCTAGGAGACAGACATGGTAAAAACCGTGAAAACTCAGCAGTTTCAAATATTCTCACGAGAGGCGCTACAATACTTTATCTAGTATGCTATAGGAAGTGGGCACGGAAAAATGGGGGATTTCCTTATATTAGAGTTGGATCTCCTTATACTACTTCGTGAGTCAAAATTTGGAAATCCAAAATGGCCCATCAAATATGGCGACTTAAAATTGAAAAATCGTAAACTCGATAAATTTTTGTGAAGCTTCGTATCTGGGGGTTTTTTAGGCTGAGGAATAGGACTCCATGTTTAAAATTTTAAAATTAAAATGGTTGATTTAGTATGGCCACTCAAAATTGAAATAATCTAAATCCCGATAGATTTTTACGGATTCGTATTTTCCGACCCCAAAACTCCATACAAATAAGGTTTCACGGAGGTCTGCCAAGTTTTCGGATTTCTTGTCATTTTCAAGCCGCCATATTGGATTAGCCATTTTGAATTTTGAAGTTTTGACCACAGATTCGTATTCTACGATTCCAAAATCCCATAGAAATATGGTGTCACAGAAATGTGTCAAGTTTTCGGATTTTTTGACATATTCAAGCCGCCATATTGGATCAGCTATTTTGAATTTAGAAATTTTATCGCCGTACGGCGTCAATGCCGCTCTAGTCCAGTCATCGGGTCGAGAAATTGGTGCAAATCTGGTAATTGTTTAAGGAGTCATTTTTTTTCTCTTAAACACTTCATTTGGAGGTGCATAATAAGGGATTAGGATTTGTAGTCAGAATTTTGTCCCGGAACACGGAATTTTTTTTTGGTAAAACGTGCAAAATATCACATGGCAGTGGATTGGTGCTTTCCTGTGCATTTAAGAAATAAAAGTGTTCTTACTAAAATTAAAGTAGGTAAAATTCTAAGTAAAACTAGAAAAAAAGATGTTCTACCACTAATAGCTTAGGAGTTACGGCCTTTCAAAGAACCATGATTTTTTTCAATTTTTTGCCAAAAATCACATGTTTTTTTTTGTTTCTCTGTAGCGCGGATCCTGATTGTCAGATCTGAAAATGGTCAACAGATGAATGAAAGTAGACGTAAATATCTGTAATTTCGATGAAAAAAACATTGTCCTAACTACAATAGATCGCGAGTTACCACCTGCCGAATGTGACCCATTTCGACCTGAATTTACGGGTAAATGCCCAGAGTTCAGTTTTTTGTAAATAGCTCGTTTTGGGGTTATCACAAAAGAAAGTCGTGTTAAAAAAGCACAAAAACAGGCATGTTTGGAAGGTCATTACTCGTGACCTATTTGGGGTAGGAACATCTCTTTTTTTCAATTTACGCAGAATTTAGTCCTCTTGTATTCATTCGGTAGGAACTTTCTTTTGTGATAACCCCAAAACGAGCTATTTACAAAAA
>CAKNWT010198874.1:0-10039 GCA_932066315.1 Andricus coriarius | reverse complement strand
GGGAATTTAATTATTCAGAAATTTTATGATTTGGGAATTTCACAGGGTCGGGAATTTTATTATTAGGCAATTTTATTATTCGGGACTTTTCTATTTCGGATATTTTTTTATTCTGAAATTTTTCTATTCGGGAAGTTTGTTATTCGGAAATTTTCCAATCCGGGATATTTATTATTCTGAAATTTCATGATTGGGGAATTTTCCATTTCGGGAATTCTGCAGGGTCGGGAATTTCATTATTCGGAAATTTCATTAATCGGGAATTTTGTTATTCTGGAATTTTCCAATTCGGAAATTTTCCGCTTTGGGAATTTTATTATTCGGAAATTTCATGTTTCGGGAATTTCACAGGGTCGGCAATTTCATTATTCTGAAATTCTATTGCTCGGGAATTTTTATATTCTGGAATTTTCGAATTCGGGAATTTTCTTATTTTGAAATTTCCCGATTAGGAAATTTTGAAACTCGGGAATTTCATTATTCGAAAATTTCATAAATCGGGAATTTTCCAATTCGGGAATTTTACAGTGAAACACTTTGAAATGATTGAAAATCTTTCAAATCCTTTGAAATCCCTTGAAATCATTTTTATGGTGAAAATAATTTATTATTTTGGTATATTTGGTAAAAACTAAAAAATCTAACGTAAGAAGAATTGGGAGAAGGGTTAATCCAAATTAATGAACGTTCCCTTATCCCCCGCATCATTCCCTTATTTTATTTGTTATCAAAATTTCCAGCATTTGAGAATGAATTTCCACATCCACGCATTACGCGGCATTCAATATCTTTCGGCATAAAAGGAATTGCAAAAATTCAGATATTAGTTCGGCATACGTCTATCGAAATCGTGTGCAAGGCATTAGCCTTATATATGGTAGTCTGGAGGCCTTGCTCTCTTTGAGGCCACGCCAAAGAACATTCCATATGAAAATAAAGCAAATAAATCGCGTGCTTCAGACGTTTACCTAATGGGAAACGAAATAGGATGTCGATGCAGTCGGTTGTTTTTATCGAAAGAAAACAAAACTGGAATGATCATGAGAAAGATAAAAAATAAGCTCCATTAAGTACTACCGACTTTAATTATAATTATTAAATATTAGGGTGCCCCAGATGAGAAAAATTGGTACACTACTTTTCTTTTTTATTTGAAAAATGTAAAAAAAAAACCATATTTTGATGGTTTTATAGGAAAGGGGGAAGTGAGGGCACAAGGGTGGTAGGGAAATTAGGGGAAGTTATAGAGAATTAAAGGGAGGAAAATTAGAGAAAGTGATAGGAAATGAGGGGAGGGAAAGTAGGGGGAGTTAAAGGGAATTAGGCGAGTGGAATTAGAGAAAGTGAGGAGAAATTAGGGAAGGAGAAGTAAGGGAAGTGATAGTGAAATTACGAAAGGCAAAGTAGGGGACGGTAAAGATAATTAAAGGAGCGAAATTGCAGAAAGACTGATGGGAAATAAGGAGTGAAAAAGTAGGGTAAGTTAAAGGGAATTAAGGGAGAAAAATTAGGGAAAGCAAAGAGAAATTAGGAAAGGAGAAGTGGGGGAAGTGATATTGGAATTAGGGGTGGGACGGTAAGGGAAACGATGGTGAAATGAGGAAGGGCAAAGTGGGGGAAGATGAAGGGAATTAAGGATGCGAAATTAGAGAGAGTGTTGAGAAGTGAGGAAAGAAAAAGAAGGTGAAGTTGAAGGGAATTATGGGAGCGAAAATAGCGGCAGTGATGGGAAAAGAGGGCAGGAAAAGTAGGAAAAATTAAAGTGAATTAATGAAGCGAAATTAGAGAAAGTAAGGAGAAATTAGGAAAGGAGAAGTAAGGGAAGTGATAGTGAAATTAGGAAAGGCAAAGTTGGGGAAGGGAAAGGGAATTAAAGGAGCGAAATTAGAGAGAGACTGATGGAAAATGAGAGGTGGAAAAGTAGGGGAAGTTAAAAGGAATTAGGGGAGCGGAATTAGAGAAAGCGAGGAGAAATTAGGGAAGGAGAAGTAAAGGAAGTAATAGTGAAATTACGAAAGGCAAAGTAGGGGAAGGTAAAGATAATTAAAGGAGCGAAATTGGAGGAAGACTGATGGGAAATGAGGAGTGGAAAAGTAGGGGAAGTTAAAGGGAATTAAGGAAGCGAAATTAGACGAATCGAGGAGAAATTAGGGAAGAAGAAATGGGGGACCGAAATTAGCGGCAGTGATGGGAAGTGAGGGCAGGGAAAGTGGGGGAAGTTAAAGTAAATTATTGAAGCAAAATTGGAGAAATGAAGGGAAAAATTAGGAAAGGAGAAGTGGGGGATGTGACTGTGAAAAGAAGGAAGGTGAAGTGAGGGACGTCATGGTGAAATCAGCGACTGTAATGTAGGTAAAGGAAATTAATGGAACGATATTCGAGAGAGTGATGGGAAATGAGAGCAGGGTAAGTAGGGAAAGTTAACGGGAATTAAGATTGCGAAATTAGAGAGAGACTGATGGGAAATGAGTGGTGTAAAAGTAGGGGAACTTAAAGGGAATCAAGGAAGGGAAATTAGAGGAAGTGAAGAGAAATTAGGGAAGGAGAAGTGGGGGAAGTGATATTGGAATTAGGGGAGGGAATGTAAGGGAAGTGATGGGAAATAAGGGCAGGGAAAGTAGGGAAAGTTAAATTAAATTATTGAAGCAAAATTAGAGAAAGTAAGGAGAAATTAGGAAAGGAGAATTGGGGAAAGTGGTTGTGAAATTAAGGAAGGTGAATTAAGGAAAGTGATGTTGAAATCAGGGAAAGTAAAGTGGTTAAAGGGAAGTAATGGAGCGAAATTAGAGAGAATAATGGGAAATGAGAGCATAGAAAGTAGGGTATGTCAAAGGGAATTAAGGGAGCGGAATCAAAGAAAGACTGATGGGAAATAAGGAGTGAAAAAGTAGGGTAATTTAAAGGGAATTAAGGGAGAAAAATTAGAGAAAGCAAAGAGAAATTAGGAAAGGAGAAGTGGGGGAAGTGATATTGGAATTAGGGGTAAGACGGTAAGGGAAACCATGGTGAAATGAGGAAGGGCGAAGTAGGGGAAGATGAAGGGAATTAAGGATGCGAAATTAGAGAGAGTGTTGAGAAGTGAGGGAAGAAAAAGAAGGTGAAGTTGAAGGGAATTATGGGAGCGAAATTAGCGGCAGTGATGAGAAAAGAGGGCAGGAAAAGTAGGAAAAGTTGAAGTGAATTCATGAAGCGAAATTAGAGAAAGTAAGGAGAAATTAGGAAAGGAGAAGTAAGGGAAGTGATAGTGAAATTACGAAAGGCAAAGTTGGGGAAGGTAAAGGGAATTAAAGGAGCGAAATTAGACAGAGACTGATGTAAAATGAGAGGTGGAAAAGTAGGGGAAGTTAAAAGGAATTAGGGGAGCGGAATTAGAGAAAGCGAGGAGAAACTAGGGAAGGAGAAGTAAGGGAAGTGATAGTGAAATTAGGAAAGGCAAAATAAGGGAAGTTAAAGATAATTAAAGGAGCGAAATTGGAGAAAGACTGATGGGAAATGAGGAGTGGAAAAGTAGGGCAAGTTAAAGGGAATTAAGGAAGCGAAATTAGAGGAATTGAGAAGAAATTAGGGAAGAAGAAATGGGGGACCGAAATTAGCGGCAGTGATGGGAAATGAGGGCAGGGAAAGTGGGGGAAGTTAAAGTAAATTATTGAAGCAAAATTGGAGAAATGAAGGAAAAATTAGGAAAGGAGAAGTGGGGGAAGTAACTGTGAAAAGAAGGAAGGTGAAGTGAGGGACGTGATGGTGAAATCAGGGCAAGTAATGTAGTTAAAGGAAATTAATGGAGCGACATTCGAGAGATTGGTGGGAAATGAGAGCAGGGTAAGTAGGGAAAGTTAACGGGAATGAAGAGAGCGAAATTAGAGAGAGACTGATGGGAAGTAAGTGGTGGAGAAGTAGGGGAAGGTAAACGGAATGAAGGGAGAAAAATTAGAGAAAGCAAAGAGAAATTAGGGAAGGAGAAGTGGGGAAAGTGATATTGGAATTAGGGGTGGGAAGGTAAGGGAAAAGATGGTGAAATAAAGAAGGGTAAATTAGGTGAAGATGCAGGGACTTTAGGAAGCGAATTTAGACAGAGTGTTGGGAAGTCAGAGGAGAGAAAGAAGGTGCAATTAAAGGGAATTCTGGGACCAAAATTAGCGGCAGTGATGGGAAATGAGGGCAGGAGAAGTAGGGAATGTTAAAGTGAATTATTGAAGCAAAATTAAAGTAAGTAAGAAGAAATTAGGAAAGGAGAAGTAGGGTAAGTGATTGTGAAATTAAGGAAGGTGAAGTAAGGGAAGTGGTGGTGAAATCAGGGAAAGAAAAGTAGTTAAGGGAATTAATGGAGCGAAATTGGAGAGAATGATGGGAAATGAGAGCATGGAAAGTAGGGAAAGTTAAAGGGAATTAAGGGAGCGAAATTAGAAAGAGACTGATTGGAAATAAGAGGTGGAAAAGTAGGGAAAGTCAAAGGGAATTAAGAAAGCGAAATTAGAGGAAGTAAGGAGAAATTAGGGAAGGAGAAATGGAGGAAGTGATCGTAGAATAAGGGAAGAATTATTGAAATGAGGAAGGTCAAAGTAGGGAAGTTGAAGGGAATTGAGGAAGCTTATATTAGAGAGTGATAGAAAATGAGGCGAGGGAAAGTAGGCGAAATAAAGGGAATTAGGGAGCGAAATTAAAGAAAGTAGGGGAGAAATTAGGGAAGGAAAAGTAGGGGAAGTCATACAGAAATCAAGGACGGGGAAGTAAGGGAAGTGATGGTGAAACCAGGAAAAACAAAGTAGGGGAAGTTAAAGGGAATTCGTGGAGCAAACTCAGAGACAGTGACAGGAAATGAGGGGAACGACAGTAGGAGAAGTTAAATGGAATTAAGGGAGCGAAATTGGAGAAAGTGATGAACTATGAGGGCAGGGAAAGTAGGAAATGTTAAAGAGTACGAAGGGAGCGTGATTAATGACAGTGATGGGAAATGAAGGGAGGGAAAGTAGGGAAAATAAAAGGGAATGAAGGGAGCGAAAATAAGGAAAGTGGTCGGAAATGAGGACAGGCAAAGTAAGGGAAGTTGAAGAGGATTACAGGAGCGAAATCAGAGAGAGTGTTGGGAAGTCGGAGGAGAGAAAGAAGGTGAACTTGAAGGGAATTATGGGAGCGAAATTAGCGGCAGTGGTGGGGAATGAGGGCAGGAAGAGTAGGGGAAAATAAAGTAAATTATTGAAGCAAAATTAGAGAAAGATAGCAGAAACTAGGAAAGAAGAAGTGGGGGAAGTGATTGTGAAATTAAGGAAGGTGAAGTAAGGGAAGTGATGGTGCAATCAGGGAAAGCAAAGTAGTTAAAGGGAATTAATGGGGCGAAATTAGCGAGAGTGATATGAAATGAGCGCATGGGAAGTAGGGAAAGTTAAAGGGAATTGAGGGAGCGAAATTAGAGAGAGACTGATGCGAAATAAGTGATGGAAAAGTAGGCATAGTTAAAGGGGATTAAGGGACAAAAATCGAGAGAAATCAAAGAGAAATTAGGAAAGGAGAAGTGGGGGAAGTGATTGTGAAATTAAGGAAGGTGAAGTAAGTGAAGTGATAGTGAAATCAGCAAAAGCAAAGTAGGGGAGGTTAAAAGGAATGAATGGAGCGAAATCAGAGAGAGTGATGGGAAATAAGAACAGAGAAAGTAGGAAAAGTTAAAGGAAATTAAGGTAACCAAATTAAAGATAGTGACGGGAAATAAGGGAAAGAAAAGTAGGGGAAGTTCAAAGGAATGAGGGAGAGAAATTAGAGAGCGTGATGGAAGATGAAGAGCGGGAAAGTAGGGAAAGTTAATCAGTGTGAAGGGAGCGTGATTGCGTGATTAGTGACAGTGATGGGTAATGAAGGGAGGGAAATTAGGGGAAGTTGAAGGGAATTAAGGGAGCGAAATTAATGAGAGTGATAGAAAATGAGGGTAGGGAAAGTAGGAGAAATAAAGGGAATTAAGGAAGCGGAATAAGAGAAAGTAAGGAGAAATTAGGGAAGTAGAAGTGGGGGAAGTCATAGAGAAATTAAGGAAGGGATAGTAAGAGAACTGATCAATATGGGGAGGGAAATGAGAGAGAGAGAGTTATGGGAAATGAGGTGAGGGAAAGTAGGGAAAGTTCAAGGGAATGAAGGGAGGGAAATTAGAGAGCGCGATGAAAGATGAGGAGCGGGAAAGTGGGGAAAGTTAAAGAGTATGAAGGGAGCGTGGTTGCGTGATTAGTGACGGGAAATGAAGGGATGTATAGTAGGGAAAATTAAAGGGAATTAAGGGTAGGAAAATTAGAGAAATTAGTCGGAAATGAGGGCAGGCAAAGTAGGGAAAGTTGAAGGGGATATTGGGAGCGAAATTGGAGAGAGGGATAGGAAATGAGGAGAAGAAATGCAGGAGAAGCTAAACGGAATTAAGGGAGCGAAATTAGAGACAGTAATGGGAAATGAAGGGAGGAAAAGTAGAGAAAATTAAACGGAATTAAGGGAGCGAAATTAGAGAGAGTGACGGGAAATGAGGGGACGTAAAGTAGGAGAAGTGAAAGAGAATTAAGGGAATGTAGGGCAGAAATTAGGGAAGGAGAAGCGGGGGGAGTCATAGAGAAATTAAGGCAGGGAAAGTAAGGAAAGTGATGGTGCAATCAGGGAAAGAATAGTAGGAGAAGTTAAAGGGAATTCAGGGAGCAAAATTAGAGATAGTGATGGGAAATGAGGCGAGGGAAAGTAGGGGAAGTTAAAGGGAATCAAGGGAGCGAAATTAGAGAGAGTGATGGAAGATGAGGATCGGGAAAGTAGGGAAAGTTAAAGAGTATGAAAGGAGCGTGATTGCGTGATTAGTGACAGTGATGGGAAATAAAGGGAGGGAAAATTAAAGGGAATTAACTGAGCGAAATTAGAGAAAGTGATCGGAAATAAGGGCAGGCAAGGTAGGAGAAGTTGAAGGGAATCATTGGAGCGAAATGAGAGAGAGTGATGAGAAATGTGAGCAGGGAAAGTTGGAAAAGTAAAGAGAATTAAGAGAGCGAGAATAAAGACAGTGACAGGAAATGAGGGAAAGGAAAGTAGAAGTTAAAGGGAATTAAAGTAGCGAATTTAGTGACAGGAATAGGAAATGAAGGGAGGGAAAGTAGAGAAAATTCAATTAAATTAAGTAAGCGAAATTAGAGACAGTGACGGGAAATGAGGAGAAGGAAAGTAGGAGAAGTTAAAGGGAATCAAGGAAGCGAACTTAGGGAAGTAAGGAGAAATTAGTAAAGGAGAAATAGGAGAAGTGATAGTATAATCAGGGGTGGGGAAGTAAAGGAAGTGATAGTGAAATAAGGAAAGGCAAAGTAGGAGAATTCGAAGGGAACTAAGGGAGCGAAATTAGAGGCCGATAGGAAATGAGGGGAGGGAAAGTAGGGGAAGTTAAAGGGATTAAAGTAGCGAAATTAGAGAAAGTGATGGTAAATAAGGGCAGGAAATATAGGGGAATTTGAAGGGAATTAAGGGAGCGAAATTAGAGAAGGTAAGGAGAAATTAGGGAAGGAGAAGTTGGGGAAGTCATAGAGAAATTAAGGGAGGTGAATTAAGGGAAGTGATGATGAAATCAGGGAAAGCAAAGTAGGGGAAGTAAAAGGGAATTCAGGGAGGGAAATTAGCGAGAATGATGGGAAATAAGGGAAGGGAAAGTAGGGGAAGTTAGAGGGAATTAAGGGAGCGAAATTAGAGAGAGTGATGGAAGATGAGGAGCGAGAAAGAAGGGAAAGTTAAAGACTATGATGGGAGCGTGATTAGTGACAGTGGTGGGAAATGAAGGGAGGGAAAGTAGGCAAAATTAAAGGGAATCGAGGCAGAGAAATTAGAGAAAGTGGTCGGAAATGAAGGAAAGGAAAGTAGGGAGAATTAAAGGGAACTAAAGGAGCAATATTAGAGACTGTGACGGGAAATGAAGGAAAGGAAAGCAGGAGAAGCTAAAGGGAATCAAGGGAACGAAATCGGAGGAAGTGAGGAGAAACTAGAGAATGAGAAGTGAAGAAAGTGATAGTGAAATTAAGGTAGGGGAAGTATAGGAAGTGATGGTGAAATCAGGGAAAGCAAAGTAGGGGAAGCTAAAGGGAATTCAGGGAGCGAAATCAGAGAGAGCGATAGGAAATGAGGGGAGGGAAAATAGGGGAAGTTAAAGGGAATCAAGGGAGCAAAATTAGAAAAAGTAATGGAATATGAGGACAGGGAAAGTAGGGAAAGTCAAAGAGAATTAAAGCAGCGAAATTAGTGACAATGATGGGAAATGAAGGGAAATGGGGAATTTCTTATTCGATAGGGGAAATCTTCATTCTTCAGAATAAATAAAAGCTGGAAAATTGATTTTTCGGTCCTAAGGCTCCCTTCTTCGTTCCACGTCACATAAATTATCACGATTTTCTTCAGACTTCTTTAAATTTACCGTAAAAGTAGGAAAATCTCATTCTTGAAGAAAAATCTATTCAAAATTCCGTGAAGATCTTCCAATTTCCTCCCATCTTCTACTATTTTACTCAAAGAACGCGAAATGCCGCGAGAAAGGCCGGATATTGGAGAGCGCGAAAATGCATCTTCCGGTCTGAAAGTGGAGGTCATCATGATTTGTTTTCGAAAAAGTTCCTCTCATTTTTCCACATTCTATTTTATTAAGTGATTTAAAATTGGTTAGAGAAATAAAAAAGATAACTTTATTATTATTATTTAACATAAAATAAAAAATATAAATTTTCAATCCAAAAGGACGAATTCTGAACAAAAAAGTTTAATTTTCGACCAAAAAAAGATGAGTTTATCAAAAGAGTTGAATTTCTCGACCTTCGAAGATGCATTTTTAATCCAACAGACGAATTTTGAACTAGTTTATTAAAAAAAAAAACAATTTTTAACAAAATGAATTTTTAATTAAGAGAGATAAATTTTCAATCAAATCGTTTAATTTTGAACTAGAAAAGATACTTTTTGAACCAAAAAGAAATCGTCAAACTATCAGTTTAAAAAATTAATTTTCAAGCAAAAATAATTTTTGTCAAGAAATTGGAATTAAACAAAGAAGACAAATTTTCGAACAAATAGTTGAATTAATCATTTTTAAACAGAATTTTTAACAACAAAAAATTAATTTTCTAGCCAAAAAGAAAAATGTTCAGCATAATACATCAATTTTCTATTAAATACTTCATTTTTATACTTAGAAAGAACTTTTTTCAATCAAAAATAGAATAGTGCAATTTTCAAATAAAACACAGTTAAACCAAGAAATTAAAAAATTAAACAAATTGAAATTATCTGAAAAAAATGAATTTTAAACCAAATAGTTAAATCCTCAACCAAAAAGATGAATTTTCAACAAACATGATTAATTTTCTAACCAAAAAAACAAATTTTCAACAAAATACTTGAATTTTTTACAAAATACTTCATTTTACAAATCAGAAAGGATTATTTTTCAATCAACAATGTAAAAACAATGGAAACAAGAAAAAATTTTTTTTTTTTAAGTTGAATTTTCAATCAGAGAAGTCAATCTTAAAAAAAAATCATTTTTACGACGTAGTTCATCTTTCAACCAAAAAGATCAATTTTTAAATAAATAGTTCAATTTTTAAACAAATAGATGAATTTTTCACTAATAAAATTAATATTCTCCCAAAAAGACGAATTTTCCACTGGAAAAGGTTTTTTTTTCAACCAAACAAGAATCGTAAAATTTTGGGTTTGAAAAATTAATTTTCTACCAAAGAGTTGAATCCTCGACCAAAAAGACGAATTTTTACCTTAAAAAGGATTATTTTTCAATCGACAATGGAATAGTTGAATTTTCAGATAAAGGAAATGTAACAAAAAAAAATCGATTTTTCAACAGAAAAGTTAAATTTTGACCAGGAAATATAAACTATTCACTAAATAGTTCAATTTCTAACAAAAAGGTGAACTTTCCACCAATAAAATTAATTTTTTCCAAAAAAGTAGAATTTCGAACAAAATACTTCAATTTTCAAAAGAATTATTGAATTTTGAATCCAAAAAGACAAATAATGTACAAAATAATTACAATTTC
>CAKNWT010198859.1:0-14960 GCA_932066315.1 Andricus coriarius | reverse complement strand
ACCCCACTATGGAAGTCTCACCGCTCGAAATATGCCACCACTTTCCGACGGAATACGAGGGCCGTTTTCTCCAAATTGTAAGAATCCATGCTGCCATCTTCCACTAAGGAGGGCCTCTACGTCAAACCATGACAATTACGCATGACATCCATCTCTCCAATGCCACACCCTTTCATGAGCGACCTCGACGTTACTCCGAAGAAAAGAGACGATGGTTCGATGTGGAGGTCCAAAACATGCTTGCTGACGGGATGATTGAGCCAGCTGATTCCCCATACAGTTCACCCATCGTGGTAGACGCGCCCCAGTGTCTACCCAGGATCCGTGAGATCTTAAAGAACCTCGGCAGTGCCAAGATTTTCACGACACTCGACCTTAAGAGCGGATATCGGCAAATACATCTAGCACCCGGCACCTTCCAAACCATGATGAAGCACGTGTTAGCGGGACACTGGGGCCAGTTCGCCATAGTATATCTAGACGACATCATCATCTACTCAAACGACTGGGAACAACACCTCCTGCACCTGGCGCGGGTCTTCGAGTGGCTCAGTATCTATGGGCTCACCCCAGAAATGTCAGCTTGGTCAAACCACCTTACCGTGCCTAGGGCACGTCGTCACCTCCGAGGGAATTGTTTCCCAACCGAAGCACCTACAAGTCATTTTGGACGCCGAACCACCTCGCACTAGAAAGGGCTTAAGATCTTTCTTGGGAACAATAAACTGACTCCACGAATACGTTCCCCACTACTCCGAGACCATCGCCCCTATGACGGAACTGCTATCTCCAAAACGTCCATGCAAATGGATTACAGAAGCTACAAAAACTCTGGAAGCTGCCAAGAAGGCATTTAAACAACACGAACCTCTCAACCGCCCGGATCCACTACTACCTTTCGTCCTCCAGATTGACGCCAGTGCCCGGGGAATATGCGCTGTCTTAATGCAGCAGGAACCCATGGGACGTCGCCGGATCATCGCTTATGCCTACCACTGCAATGAGCAGGAATGCCTCGCCGTGGTCTGGACCATCACGCAATATCGGCCCTATCTGGAGGATCAATGATTCGTTCTCCGCACCGAGAGCAAGATCCTCACGTGGCTGGATCTTCAAAAGGACACCTGGGACAAATTAACGAGATGACACGTGTTCCTGAGCCGTTTCACGTTCAACATAGAACACTGTCCCGGAAAGGATAATGATCTGCCTGATGCCTTGTCACGTTACCCGGATCCAGAAACATCATCCCGAAGAGAACCGGACCTAGAACAAATGGTTCCACCCAACCATCTGCGTCCTCAGGAAGACCTAGGCGATCATGTCCCAATATTAGAGTAACAAATACTCTCTCTCTCTCTCTCTTCGACGAAGTTTACGTCGCGCAAATAGAATTCCCGAACATAGAACAAGACATTCGCCGTTGGATCCGACTAGAACACCAGCCACGGCGAACATCAGAGGAGAGCGGTTTCATCAACACACATCGCCTGGACCAGAAGTGGTTCTGGCGCAAAGCCGCGGACTCTTCAAAATGGCTACTTCCCGCCCCAAGGCATTAAGACAACGAATCATATGGGAGTTTCACAAAGAAACACTCTCAGGACTCCCAGGAGCCGAGGAGACCATACGGACTTTTAGCGAACATTTGAACTGGCACGGAACGAGCAGAGAAACTCGCCGTTACGTCACCCGATGCCACCTCTGCGTCTGCTGTACGCCCGTGAGAGCAAAATACCCCGACAACCAGCAGCCACGCCCAACGCACTCGGCTTGGGACACCGTTGCCATCAACTTAATGAGACCCTATCCATGTAACAGGAAGGGCCATTGCTACATCCTAGTGGTCACTCACTTGTTTTCACGATGGGTGGATGCTTTCCCCTTGCGCACAGCAACTGCGCACATCATCACTCAGGTGCTAGAAGAAGTTTTCTCCCGCTGGGGCTACCCTCGCCGAGTCTACCATCCTAGAGCAAATCCTACGGCAAGACGCAACCAGGAAATCAAAAAGGGATTGCGCCTTCGCCTAACACCTCAGAACCAGCGTACCTGGTGCCAATACCTGCCTTAACTCCTGTTCGGACTACGCCGACGACGAAATGCAGCCACAAGGGCCACACCAAGTTACCTACTCATGGAAAAAACGATACCACTTCCCCGAGATTGTCGATTATAGGATTCACCTAGAGTCAAGGAATCAGACAATCCAGCCGAGAATCGACAAGAACGCGAGGAGCAGGCCCCTCAGCATCAGGAACACTGCCAAAGGAAATATACAAACAAAAAATCTGGTCATCGTTACAACATTGGAGACTGGGTGGTTACCACAGATCATCAGCTCTCGAATGAAGCCGCTGGGTACAACGCTGCCCTAGACCATCGTCGCATTGGCCCGTATCAGATCATCGACCACGTCGCAGGGGACATCTCCTGGATCCAGAAGAACGGCCAATCATAAAAAAGATGCACAGAAAGGACCTTTGGGCAGCACCTAGACAGCTTAATTATCTACACTTTGTTGAGGTCAGCGAGGAGCCGCCTCGCTCGAAAGAATCTCCCTCGAACCAGAATAAAGGGAGATATGCACCACCAGCTCCGACCGGAGCAACTGCCCCTAGTATTGGCGCAGAACCATATTCAACAACGCTCGCTTAAACACCTCAGGTCCCAGCTGAAGACATTCATGCACCAGGCCCATCGGATCTACTGCGTCCGCAGGTTGAGCTACGACCTGCCCCTAGTATTGGCGCAGATCCATATTCAACAACGCTCATCCGAGCACCTCAGGTCCCAGCCGAAGAGATCCATGCACCAGGCGCGTCGGGTCTACTGCGTCCGCAGGTTGAGCTACGACCTGACCCTAGTACTGGCGCAGAGCCATATTCAACAACGCTCGTCCAAGCGCCTCAGGTACCAGCCGAAGACATCCAGAACGGGCTTGCGCCAGAACAACCGGACCTGACCGTTCTTTCACAAATGACGCACGACCAGTTACCAGTGTCGCCACACGGGCGATTTGAACCAATCAAGACGAAGAGGAAGTAGAACCTGATTCCACGGGAGAGAATTTCGACTACCAGAACATCGCCAGAGGGCGTTACAAGCTTCGAAGCCGACACCCCACGAACTATCGTGATGTAAGAACGTATACTCGACATGTAAATAGTCATAGTATAGTAACGAGTCAATCACGGAAGCAAGGCTCTATCCGGCAGGAGGGCGAATTGATATACACCCTTAAAATGTAAAAAGGGAGAATTGTGAATCTCTGAGTCTTGAGAGCCACTGCTAGGAATTTGTATTCAAGCATCGGCACACTAAGCTCGAGTTTCCCAGGTCTCGCCTCCACGAGCTTGCTTACATGACCTCTACGTTGAACAGCGCGCACGCGCCATGACTCACGTTCGGTGTACGTGATAAGCGACGCGGTACGTGTTTGGAAATTTCCCACGGGTTAGGCGTCCCGTCAGAATCTCAACTTGTGCAGTGCTTCTTCTCTCACTGATACGTTGAGTGGTGGAGAATGAGAAATTTCAGTAGATCTTACACTGAATATTCTCCACAACGGACTCGAGTTCCCCCTGGGCGTATGGCAAGACGTGACTAAGATGCTGATATAACATTTTTAGATCCGCATTGTGTCTCTCTATGTACCCGTAACGTGCATACTTTGAGCATCCACTGAGAACATGTTCAAGTGTTTCTGGCTCTTGCTTACACGCTAGGCAGTTAGTATCGCCTACAGGTATATTCATTATGCGCTCACGGTTAACTAAGGTGTCCATAACGCCGTCTTGACAGGCAAAAAGAAATCCCTCAGTCTCTGAACTCAATCCAGCAGACTTGAGAAACATATTGGACAGACCTATCGAGAGCTGTTCTCTATGTATGATGCCGTAGAATTGACCACGAAGGGGCTTTTCAGCATGTTCTTTTAATAAAAGCGTATGTTCTGCTTCCTGTACACGACTTTTGAGCACCGAAGGTGTTAGTGATTCTAGGCCATGTGTAGTATCGCTGGAATCAAATGGGAGGCCAAGCTCCTCTGCAGCCCTATCTGCGACACGGTATAGAAACGCCGCAACATTGACGACATCATGTTGATGCAGGAGTCGCATAAAAGAAACTGTACTATATACAACTGAGCAGGCTTTAGCCAGAACCGTTCTTCGATGAAGACAATCCAAGCTTAGCAAGCCTCTACGCCCTTTATCTCGAGGTAGGTATATTCGAGGTACGGACGATATAGTATAATGACTTCGATGGATTGTCATCATCTTGCGTGTGCTTCGGTCAAGTTGCTTCAACTCATCGACGTTCCAATTTACTGCGCCAAATGTGTAGAGTAGTATAGGAATGGCCAGCATATTGGTCGCCTGGATCTTATTCTTTCCAGATAATTCGGAAGCCTACATTTTTCTGAGAATTTGGCGATACCTTTTTACAAGGGCCGTTTTTAACACACGCACATCTTGGGTTTCCGCTTGCGGTATTCCAAGATATGTATATGTTTTTCCATTACCAAGATGTTGAATTGTATTTCCGCCTATGAGTTGAACATCCTGATTCTCACGCGATGGTGTAGTTTCTAGTCGCCCATGGTGTAGGTGGACGCAGGAAAAAGTTTCCAGTCTAAAGTTCATACCAATCGCTTCAGAGTACCTATTAACCGCCTCCACAAGGATGTTAAGATCCTCTTTCGAGGAAGCAAAGAGTTTAAGGTCGTCCATGTATAAAAGGTGGTTGACCCTTATATTCACTTCTGTTCGGCGGGCCACACAGGTATCCAGAGCTTTTGCCCCGCAGGACAATTGATAGAGGCAAGAGGGAGATGCAGAAAAGTATCGGACTTAGAGAGTCTTCTTGGAAGACCCCCCTCTTGTATGTGATATAGGTGGTAGTCACTTGTCTTTTGTCAGATGTTAAGACATATCTTGTCTGCCACAAGAGAATAAGCTCACAATTTGTGGATGCACCTCCAGGCACTCAAGGGGCGTAATAGGTAGTTCATGGTTCGTGTTATCGAATGCCTCACGGTAGTCAATCCAAGCCATGGACAGATTGCGTCGATACCTGATCGAGTCTTGGGTAACACACCTGTCTATTAACAGGTTCTGCCTGCAACCTGCCAGCCCTCTCTTACATCCACGCTGTTCAACTATTGCACTCCATACCGGCTCGATAGATGTTAATATCCTCTCTTTGAGTATACCAGTGAATAGCTTGTAGCTGGTGTTTAAGCAAGCTATGGGCCTGTAGTTCTGTGGACTTTACAAATCTCCGGTCTTAGAGATCAATACTGTGCGTCCTTCCACAAACCACTGCGGGATGGGTTGTTCTCCGTTTAAGAAAGTAGTAAATATACGAGCTAGATGTTGGTGCGTATTATAGAAGTGAACTTCTTCCACGAAAAGTTGTTGATTTTATCTGGCACTGACGCTGAAACGTTCTTAGTTCTAGCCATAACTTTCTTTACTTCTTCAGCAGTAATTAGTGGACACTTTCTCTGGAGCCTGCAACCTTTGCCTTTGGCAAAAGTTACGAAGAAGTGATGTACCTGAAGCGTCTTCATCTGGCTGATAAGTATCTCCATACACTTTTACCTAGAAGACTTGAATCTCTTATCGGCTAGGCGGATTTTTAACGGCACTTGACGTTTTATTGAACAGATGGGAAGGATGAGTTGAAAGGGTAGAATTTCCCTGAATCCATTTTACTCGTCGTCGTTGGTGCCCGGCGCCAATTTTTTTGTTTTGGAGGTAAAAAAAAGATCCCAGACTATGAACAACAACAACAAAATTTGGCAAACGTTCAAATTTAGGGGTTGAAATCACCCCTTCTAGATTTTCGAGTCTTTTTGTGTTTTAAAAGGTAACATTGTTTTTTGTTAATTGTTTTTACACAAAATTGTTCTAATTGATGCTGTATTACAATATTAGCGTGAATTGTAAAAACACTTACTCTCTAGAGTATCATCATTTAGAAAAAAAAAATTTATTCTAAATAACCCCTAAATTACGTGTCATTCACTCCTATAATATTATCAATTAATAAGAAATATATTTATTAATATAACATTTTTGTAAGTAAAGGATTAAAATATTTGGTTCGGACAATCAATAATAATGTAACAGGTTTTTTGTTAATTATGGCACTTGTTCTTATAATAATATACCCTTGTTATGTGAAAACTACCCCTAAAAAACTTTTTATATTTTGTTTAGAAGGCAATTTTAATAATGATACATATAATAGAACTGTTAAAAGAATTTTTATTCAAAGGTTTATTAATATAAGGACACGTGCCATCGTGAACAAAAAATCATTTATATTCGGTCCTGTTGCCACTCGCAACAGAACCATGGCCTCCATCCGAGAGAGGCCTATTGTGGGTGGCACTGCACGATACGGGTGACGTAACCGCATAATTCTTTGCGTTGGGAAGTTAGCCCAATGCAACGCGGCTGACTGCAAGATCCGGAGCTCTCGGGCGATGGGGTCGCCACATCCCTACGCCTACTATATATTTTTATAATATTTTATAACAATAATAGTATTTACATTTATATAAAATATCTATAATACTATTATATAAGAAGGAATTATATGGGTAATACATTATATAATCCTTAATTTTTGATAACTTTGGTAATATAAATTCAACTAATTAATAAAACTGGTTAATTAAATTTTAAGTTGGTTAAACGGTATGGAACGCAGAGAGAGAACACAGTACGGCTGGCTGGCAACAAGCGCAAACCAGCAATAATGCCATTGGTGCGTACCGACGGAGTGGGGTAAACTCACGAACCTCGCGTGGAGGGGCAAGTCGAGACGAGCTCTGGCGCGCGCCCATGGCTCTCGTGCATAAAGGCGCCCGTTCTAATTAGCATCTCACTCAGCCCTCACCCGGCACTTCAGCAACATCGACCCGCTTAACTACTAGCCGCTCTCTAACCTTCTCCCTCTCTGCTTAGGGAATTGAGATAAATAAAGAGAAATATTCTGGACTTGGACGCATCATATGGTTACCACCTGTTGCTATTCTACAGCTCTCCAAGAGCAAACATTATTTTTACTCATTAAGTCCTTTTTAGGACTAGCGAGTCTGATACATGAAAGCTGCTCTTTTCAGAGCAACATTCAAATTGTATACACATTGTTTGAACGCAGAACGATCAAGTACTTTGGTACTTGATCGAAGTTCTTTTGTCGATATCAACTTGTGATGCCCTTCGGGTGCCATTCTGGTTGATTCCTTATTAGCTCTTCTCGGAGGTTTCGCACCTTCTTCGAACGCAGAACGATCAAGTACTTTGGTACTTGATCGAAGTTCTTTTGTCAATATCAACTTGTAATGCCCTTCGGGTGCCATCCTAGTTGATTTCCTCAATAGTTCTTCTCGAAGGTTTCGCACCTTCTTCGAACGCAGAACGGTCAAGTACTTTGGTACGTAATCGAAGTTCTTTTGTCGATATCAACTTGTGATGTCCTTCGGGTGTCATCCTGGTTGATCTTCTCATTAGTTCTTCTCGGAGGCTTCGTGCCTTCTTTGAAATCGCTTTACGATCGAGTACTTGGTACTTGATCAATAGTAACTTCGTCGACGCGTCAAGCCACCTCACGTATGGGACTAAACCCTCGTCAAAAAAAGGGCCAGGGCCATCCAGAGACAACGGGAGAAGAATGATCTAGCTTACCGGGAGTGTGGCTATTCCACCGCCCCGAGTGAAAGCGACCACCTCCAAGGGTACCACGTCCAACAACCATACTCGCCTCCAAGGACGCGATCACCATCAAAAACACCGTGCCAATCATCGACATGCTGACACCGGTCACTAGCAGACCTCCGTCTACCCCACCGAACGGGTGTAAACAGTTCTCTTTCAGGGCTAGAAGTTCGGTGCACCCACTATTTCCGAAACCTTAACGCCGCCTAATATATCCTTCGGAGAAGTTAGCATATCCTGGGGATATCGACGGTCATCCCGATATAATTAAGGATCGGGAGGAACAGGAGTTCGTCGTCAAGAAACTCTTGAGTGAAATGTTGACTCCATCTACCTCTCCAAGAGTAGAGATATGCCAAGTTCAAACCCTTGGGAACTGTTCCTGAAATCAGGAGGAAAGAGGACTTGTCTCCAGCCTCCTCGTAGTCAACAAAATATATCCAAGGGAATGCACGAGTTGGGCGCCTGGCTGCCACAGACACAAGGATATGTATACATAGAATCGAGGAAAACAACATTACCGATTCTCTAGAAAAGGCGAAAATAAAGAAGCCGTCTGCTATTTTAATAATTGAAAACACCGGCCCCTTTAGAGGCCGACAAACGTATATATGAATGAACCGAGGAACATGTCACTTTTAATAGTGGAATAAAACAATTACTTGGAATCTTTCATTTTTCAATATCCTAAAATATCTCAAATCATTTACAATTGTTTGAAGTCTCTTGAAAGACCTGTTTCTTACTCATTTCTCTCTACGGATACTAATCGATAATAACTTTTAATTTTCACCCTCATAAGACTGCGTTGCAGCCCTTGATTATTAGTGTCAGTTAAAGTGTTGTGTATTTCCCTAATTTTTCCTGACCAATAAAATTCCCCGGCTTTTCCCTGATCCTTGACCTACGACCACCCTGGATAATTCAATAATATTCTATTCAACAATGCACATCTTCTGTTTAGAACATTTCAGTTAGGATGTCCAGCTACCTTTACAGTTGTAGCCAATGATGATGGCGATGCTTTGTGTGTGTCAAACATGAAATTAAAACATAACTGTCCAATCGACAAGGTATAATTTGATGTGTACAAATAAAATTGGAAATTGTTTACCATAAAGTTCTTTTTCTATAATTCTTGTCTAATTTGTCTCTCATTGCAGGCTTTGTATAATTGTCTACCCGAAAAAGAAAGCTCACTGAAGAGGAGGAAGAAATCGCTAAAGAAAACCCTTATTTTTTCTTACCCTTACGGGTAAGAAAGTTTCCTCAAAAGACTTATCTAATTTGATGACCAGTACTCAGAAGGGCAACGATTTGTCTGAAACCCTTAGAATGATGCAAGAAGATTACAGTAAGTACCATACAACAGCCATTATAATTTAACATGTTTTTTTTAATAGACAATTTTATTAACTTTCTAGTTTTATTGTAGGTGCTGACTGTGCATTACTTCACGATGAAAATAAAGTCTTCGAAGGAGTTTTTTTTTTAACAGAAGAAATGAAGAGGATTATGGCGGCATTTCCAGAATGTATTGGCATTGATGCAACACATAAGTTGCTCAGTATAAGGGGAGCCTCATATCTTATTGTTGTTGAAGATGGCCAAGGGAGGACGGAAATTGTTGCTGGTTGCATTTTAATGCACGAGACAAAGGGAAACATGGAGTGGTTTATAGAAACATTCAAAACCAAACATCCGTCTTGGACAAAAGTAGTCACAGTGATGGCTGACAAAGATTTAACGGAGCGAGATGTGATAAAAAGGAAGATGCCCGATGCAACAGTTCTTATTTGTATTTTTCACACAGAAAGAACTTTTCATCGCGAGATCACCACAGAAAAGCTGAGAATCATAAGCAGCCAAAAGGAATCATCGAAAACCATTATACAAAAAAGGATTTTCTGTAAAAATGAGGAGTATTTTCGACTCTACGAGCAATTAAAAACCGAAGCACCAATTTCCGTTCAGGTTTTTACACCACAATCGTTTGGAATGCAATAATGGCAAAATGAAGTCCATCATTGCTAACTTGCTAACATTGCTTTAAAAGGCAAGCTGTGCCATCCAAAGATTGAAGTCCTGAAGCATTTTAAAGCGAGTACAGACTGATTGGCCAAAGAGATGAAGAGGATTTTATTGTTCGGCGCAATAATTGCACCTCTCGGAATACGACGAAAATAACGTGCACTTGCAACGAACACGTATCGATGGGCCTCACCGTGCAGGTACATATTTTTTAGATTTATTTATTATTTTATTTTATTTTTTAGTCTATTGTATCAACTTTAAGATTCTTTCATTTTCAGGCACATCTTTACTGTGCAGAAGCACGTCAATCTGCCTTTGAACTCAGCGGAATTATGCCTAGAGCGTTGGACGAAGGCGTATTCACACATATGGCTTTTTTTGAAGAGGTAAACAAAACTTTTTTGTACTTGTATAGAAGATACCCTATAACTTTAAAACACATACGATGACTTTGGAGATTTTCCACCTTTTTCCAAATGAATATCTTTTGAAGAGAAAATTGAGAATTTATAGAGTAATTAATATAGCCTTTTAAGTATTCACTCGGTAAATTCTGGATTTTCTCGTTTTCTCTCCCTAAGAGATATTCATCTATTGTTTCATTTACAACAATAGAATGTTTCACTTTCTTTGAGCTAAGTGTAAAAAAAAATTATTTTTCTGCCAGGTACATAAGAGGTTACTAAAGAACGTACCTCTTCATCTTACACCTCTGGAAGGCGGTGAATTTGAGACTACAGAATGCGTTAGCTGCGTCGATGTAGCACCTGCTGCTGTAGAAGAGGAAATTCTTTTAGATACCGTGTGCGCTGTGATTGAAAAATCAGATCATGATGGAGATGCATCATCATGGATCACCAAATCTACCTCGATCGATCTGCATTTTACACAAGGAATTTCCATGCCTCCGCCAAGGAAGGTGATTGGACGCCCGAAAAATTTAACGACCACGACACCGATTGGATTAAAATTAAAGAAGACTAACCACACTCCGGTCAGTAAACGAGGTTATACCCCCACGAAGCCAAACCAAAGCGATTAATGGATGCAGTTCAACCTGCAGAGACCCAGAGTAAAAGGAAGCGACTTCCTACACCATTCAAAAGCCTGAGTCTCGACGGCAAAGTCAATCGAATCTTGAGATGGATTGTGGAAGAACCTGTGGCCGAAAATGCTCTTCGCGGACACATAATTAAAGAAGAGAATGTTAAGCAAATGCCCGAGAGAGTAAGTTCGTCAATACTGGACGATGAGGTCAACCTACTTCTGATAAGAAAGTACTTTTCTTCAGATGATTGGACTGCTGTTGAAAAGGTTTACAAAATCAAAATTTGGGCCTATGGTGATTGCGGGGTTGACTGCACAATGGGAGTCAAATGTGGATTGGAAAAAAATCCAAAGAGAATGGGAGCATCAAGTGCAATTCGTGTTTGGAGTGGTTCCACGAAAAATGCGGACTGGGCCTCCCCAAAACCACCAAAAACTAAACTTTGCTTCTGTTAGCAGTGTAAAGAATTAAATTCGAATACCGATTCTGCGCCCTGCAAAAAACGTCGAATCGAAACGTATTAAAAAGTCATTTTTGTCACAGAAACTCACCGTCACAGCAATAGGATATACTCGGATATCCTATTCGATTACATTTATCTCCCAGGTTGTCCCACGGATAACCCGTCGGATATCCCACAAGGCGAAAAATGGCATATCCCCAAGATACCCCTGGGATGTTTCTGGGTTATTCAAATGTCCCGAGTAGGAGAAAAAAATTATATATCCTACTTGGAACTTTTGAATATTCCAGAAACGTCCCAATTTTCGCTTGCGGGATATCCGGCGTGTTATCCCTGGGACAACCTGAGAGATAAATGGGATCGAATGGAATATCCCGGTATATCTTATTTCTGATAGTGCACTATCAGCTGGAATTATTGCATCTGCACTCACAGAACAGAAATAACCCAACAATATTCAACTGAATTATTATAAACAATTTTTATAAATAAATTCTCACTTATGTTATTTTTCTCATTAAAAAAATTGTTTCACGCTAGTTGCTAAGATTATTCATAAGTCATAATTTATAACGAAAGATTAGCACAAGTTAACATTTACTGTTTTTATAAAAAAATGTATAAACAAATTCTCAATAAATGATTTTTTCTCATAGCTAAGTTGATTTTTCTGAAACTTCCAAAATTGTAATTATAATTTTAAGATCGTTCTAACTTCGAACACATACATAAAATTAAATAGCTTAACTTGAAATTGTACAATTTCGAATTCATTACATTTTGATGTTCTAAATGCGCGATTGTTTAATTTGTAACTCTAAAAAATTAAGATTGTTTAACTTAGACCTTTTTTAAGTTCAAGAGACTCAGTTTGGAAAATTTTTAATTATTAAGATAGTTGCTCTATTAAAAATTAGATCTCTGAAAAAGATAGTTTTTCTATGATTTTAGCAATAAAAATAATATTACTGATAATTTTCTTACTACCGTTTCTTGCTAATTGAAAGAAATGGTTGAATTTTAATAAATGAGAGCTTATTTTTTTAGGTAAAACATTCTCTACAACTTTACTTTTTACAATTATTAAAAATAAATTTTTCTATGGCTGAAATCGTTAAAACAATATTAAAAAAAACATTTTCTAAAAAATGACTGCATTTGTAGATTATTTACTTATTTTAAAAATTGTGAACAGAAAAGTTTTAGGGAATTTGTTTTTCTCGAAAAAATAAGCCATGATTAATTAAAATTCAATAAGTTTTAAAACATTGGTGAGAAGCGACAGTTAAAGAAAATTCAATTACAAAACTATTGTTAAAATAATTATTTTACTTCTTTCATAAGACTGGAATGTTAATATCATTTCAATTCTAAAATTCATAGGAAACTTTATTCTTCCATAGGAAATTAAGCGGCACGTATTTTCCCGATTTAGGAAAGAAATTTTTCTGCAGTTATGCGAGTATTTCAATCATGAAGTTCTCTTTAAAAAGGTTCACCAATTATTTTTTCAAGCATCTATAACTTTTTACTTTATTGACATATTTAAATTTGCCTTCTACATTCTCGAGAGGGTTATCGAACTCCCTTGAAAATCCGTCGAGAAATTAGAAAATCTGGAAAATTACAATGTTCTTCTGAAAATATTAAAAGACAATTTTCCCAAATACTCCACCTTTTTATTTTTTGTTTGTTAAATGTTTAATTATATAAGAAAGATATTCTATGTGATTTATGTGAGATAAGCCATTTTTGTAACCGAGATAATTTTTTTTCTCGAAAAATTGAATTTTTTAACTTTAAAACGTTCTACAAAAAATACCTCAAACTGAAGTCTATAACGAAAAACATATTTAAGAGGCCAATGATTCTGTGACTTTAAGTTGCATAATCTAAAATGGATTCAGACCTGACAATTTATTTTTATTTTCGTAAAATTGAAAGTTTTCATTAGTAGCAATAATAGAAAATTATAATTAAATTTAAATTTGGCGCATTCGATTTTTCTAACACCTACCAGCGGTGGTCTCAACCACCTCTGAGCCCTGTCTTTGAGATTTTGAGGTTAACTCACCTTACATGTATCGCTGGTGCAATTATAATTGCCTTTTTAATGATTCATTTCTTCATTATTTCTTTTCATTTCTTCATTTTTTTATTTTAACCTTCACCTCCTCCTGCATATATTCCGACGGGCAAAATAAAGTACCATCCATACTTGACCGTAATTGTATGTCGAAATAAGGTACCGTCGGCTATTTCACCACACTTGTATGTCGAAATAAATAAATAAATTGAAAATAATTTAATGGTTTCGAACGCTTCGGCACACAATGGTGTTCCTTATCAGTAAATTTGATAAAAAAATAAAGAAAAAAGATTTTAGCTAAAGAATTCTTAAAATAAAATTATATAGCAATGTACATTTGATGAAAATTTTTTATTGAATTTTCTGTATGAAAAATTTCAGTTTAAGAAATTCTTTTTAAAAAAATTGTATTTTTTATTTTTAAAATTGAATTTTCTTTTATCATTACAAAATTTTGCAAAATCACACTAGAGTAAGAGTTGTAGTTGAAAGATTTTTTCGAAATCTCATTTATTGACACAATAATTAAAAAACAAAATTCAATAAGATCTCAGTTCAAATTTAGTTCAAATTTTAACGGAGTATACATTTTCTCAACCTTCTAGTAACGTTATTTTTTAATTTTTATCATGCAATAAGAAAAATATATATTTTCTTTTTTTTTGTGATACCGCCGCGCACTTCAATTTTGATTTTCTCGGAATAGGATTATTTTTTTGGATGAAACCTTTTTTATTATCATTGAAATATAATTTTTGCATCCCACTAAATGAAAGAAAAAAACTACAAATTTAGTAGGGAAACCACTAACATGGCAAAAGGCACTGAAATGGCATCACTAAGGTTTACGCCAGAGGCGTCAACTTCGATCCATGGAAATCAACTTTGTAATAACCTTCTTAAATAAACTCTAATTTTATTTTGCAACGGTAAAACTAATATTCATTATTAAATAATAAATGCCAACGAGGACTATAAATAGGTTGAACATTTAACACCTTATTCATAATTAAGAAAATGAAAAATATCTTCGAGGTGCTCAATACTTGTATACGATCCTGCAAGATTAGGGAGGTGGTGGGAGAGGTCGGGCGACTGCGACTCGACTTTAAGTTTACTGAACTGTCGTATAAAGTCTAATGTAGCGAAAATGAAAATCTCTTCACAGCGGATAAACTGTCATACAATGTGGAAGAAATAATAACATATCCAAAATTAATTTTTCTCTAGAATTCATTTTGAACTTCACCAAACTTTCGAGTAAATAATACATTTTTTACTCAGAAAGATTCACCGAAATTGGTCATTCTATAACCGATTTTAAGGGAATCATTAACATTGCATAATTTAAAGTTGGCTTGACATTACATTTGCAAACTTTACTTAACTAATATGAAATTTAATGTAATTTGTCATCAATGTATGACAGAATAGTTTTTAATAATTACACCACGTGCATTAATGTTTACTTTTGAAAATCTTTACTGTATATTTGGAAACTTTCACCTGCGTTATTAAAGTTTACCGAACTGTCATGTATTACTTAACCTTTTGCATGTCACAAATTATTACAATAATGTCAAACATTCTCCT